>CALYCR020003342.1:0-41316 GCA_944470395.2 Schistosoma turkestanicum
TGTTCAGTTATATCATCAGTTATTTTCGACTGCAAACAGCTAGGGATGATAATATTGATGATTTGTGCAGAAATTAAATTTAGAAACAGCATGATGCAAATATTACTGTCATCAAACTCGATATTTACAATTATTCTTCAATTATTATGCGAATCACAACGTGACGAATGTGTGAGAGTATTTCTATTGAATTTTAAAATTCCATGATCCAAAAATTCACCTTCACGAAATTGTATTATGAGATACTCAATGATGCAAATTCACGCATCTGCAACAGCGTATAAATTATAGGTGAAGTTTGAAATTTTAGTCTAGTACAACACCTAATATTCAGAAGGTGAATTGTGATTACACATAAAATGTTAGCACTTTTGCTACAAGTTTCGAAATGTAAAAACGTTTCTACGATTTACCAAGATCTTTATATATTGTTTTTTTCCCTTTATCAAGCGCCCGATACCTGATGGAGTGACATCTTTCACAATTCACGGACTATGGTAAGATATAATTTTGTTGTTACATCGGGCGAATAATACTGCAGTATTAAATGCTATACATTTGAGTGCTAAATGTGTTTATTGAACAAGGAATCAGAACCTCAAAGGAACTTTTACATTTTGATCGCATAAATGAGTGTAGGGTAGTCAGCCCATTAGATGAATATTTCATTAATTGTAGAATGTCTGTGGAAGTAGAATTTCGGTGCCTCTACATGCTGTGAATAAGTGGAACGTCAATGAATTTGATGACATGGTGTGGTGGACCAATCAATTTATTATTTCAAAATATCAACAAAGTTATTGAATACAAATAGATGTATATTGAAATATATCGAATAAATGTAATAAATACAATAAAAATGTAAGGAAGTTACTTTATACGGCTGCTTGTGCGTGTTCGGTTCTAATTGGTACCATAAATCCGCAATTATAGATATGTTGGTAATACAATTAATGTAAATATCCGTTAGGTAACTTATACGTATGTCTGTAGTCTATAAATGTATCAATATACATATGAGAATCCAATTAGCGTATTGATGAACGAATAGGAACATGAGTTCTGTGTATAATGTGTTTGATAGGCTCAGGCATTGAGTGTCGTGCTATGTGTACAACAGAACGGAAAAATCGAGCAGTCAACGTTACTTGTATCCAAGGGAACACACTTAAACAGCATGTAAAATCATTTTATAGTAAATGTACAAGCAGTCGAAAATACCAGAATAAATACAAAATACGTTTGTCAAACCAACTTTACAATGACATGCGTTAGGAAGTCAAATTAACTTGCATAAAACACTATAACGATAGTTCACTGAAGATGAATGGCATTTGTGACGTGCACTCATCTACGAAAATGACACAAAAACTTCAGAATTCACATGAATAATCTAAATGAGATGAAATATATGAAATCACTATACTTAACAGGTGCAGTATTTTAGAAAAGCTATTGAATGTTTCGGTAAATACAGTAGTGATTTTCATGAAACTAAGGAATTACTTATAACAATAATGCTTTTCCTGAAACAAGGGAGTATATTTACATGCGATAGTAGATTCATTTAGTAGGGAAATCATTACTGGTTTAGTTTTTGCCCGTGTATCACGTAAGACACATGTATTAGAAACAACAATTTTGGAAAACGTAATAATCAGCAGTCTATCATACTATCGAAATATACGTTTGTAAATAAATTGATGCTCGATCTTTTCGTTTGAAGGCCTCAAATTTTTCCGAACGTAACTCCGAATTGCACGGTGGCAGAAAAATTCAATTTGTCACTTTTAGATGTGAGTTGAATACACTATACGCCTTAACACTATTTACCATTTATCAACACTTGTTATGGAATCTGTAGTCAACTGAAAACTAGAAAATCAAATAAACTACTGCTTGAAAGTGAAAACACACTATTAATAATTTATCTTTGTATATGTGAACTATCGGAGTTAATTGTAGAATAATCTAGTAAATTCACATTGAACAATCATACTAGTTTTCGGTGTGTTCGTTTATTCAAGTACACTACTCTGTTGACAGGTTGAGACTAAATGGAATACCCAAATTATGATTCACAAATACAGCATTCAGATCATGAGTAGCAATAAAATAATTTATGAACGATATTTATTTAGTTGTTATTGTGGTTTAAATGCTGAAAATGCGAAATGAATACGTTGAACTGTGTGCAATCTGATATGATGATCATTGATTCGATTCTTGCTCAAAAAGTGTGCATCATACGTCATTTTATATATTTTTCTACTCAACAAGCTCCATGTGGTGGCCATTTCGATACTTAAGATTATGGATTCCTGTTACTCATTTATCATTGAGCCTTGACAACACTAATCTCCTAACAGATATCATTGACAGTGAAGTAATATTAGTCATTACTTCTGAAGAAAGTTATTTTGCAGGTGACGGAAGTTTTGATGATTGACGGCAGTAAAAAACGAAATCGAAAATTTCCACACTCACCGATAAGTATAGTGAGTATATAATAAATGACCAGTTATGAGAAAACCAAATTAACTTATTATAGTATAGTATTGATAAGTGAGAATATTCACAATAAGCACAATCGAAAGAGAGTCTCAGCTATGCTGAAGAATTATGAAAATAATATTTCGGACAAGGAGTGGTATTACTTATATTTGAATGATTTTGTACTTTGATTGAAAAATTGTTGAGATGAACCTACATTAAAAGTAAATGAATTTCATTTCAGCCATTGAGACCGGAATTGGATCACAAATGGCCTCGTTGTGGAAATTATTCCTTGACAGCATCTTTTTGGTAAGATTGCATGTAAATGTGTGTTTGCCCAGTTTAAGAAGCCGACCACAGACTTCAAAAGCATACAAATAGGTCGTCTGAAATGTTGGAACACGTATTTTTAGTGACTTCATTGGAAAATCATTCATACCATTTTTCCAAATTATAGCAAAATTTTGAAATACACACTATGTTTTCAGGCCACATGTGTAATTTGAAAAGACATGTCTCGTCTGAGCGTGAATAAACGACGTGTTAGTATCCGTTCGTCTTATCATGTGTAGGCAGACTGACTAGTGTCTAAAATGACCGAACTCATCGAATGACTCGCGTGAGTCACTGTATTCTACAGGATTTTGAATTAAAATAACATAGTGAGAGAAACAAACTTGCTCTTATTTTGTATGGCATTAGTTGTGTTATTCCAGCGTAATAAGTTTCATCATTTTATTCACGCTCAGGATGTCTTGTGTTGCAGCGTGTATCCGGACATTGACTTCGAATACATGCACCACATTATGCACAAATTATCAGTAAATGTAGATAAAAGTCTGCACTCACAATAAACTGAACATGATTTGCATCAGTCAACTCAATATTCTCAAACACAAAGTGCCTTCATTTCACTTAAAATGTGGTTTATCATATAGTTATCTTCTGAAATTTGGCCAAAAGTGATGGGCGATTTTTATTTTAAAACTGCTGATAGTTTTCGAAATGTATTTCAAATATCCACTTTTAAATACTGGGAGTGGTTGTAGAATTTTCAGTCGATTTAAAAAAGTATTCGCACCGAGTCAATCGTGAAATCAATTCAATTCGCCGATTTTCGTTGCTGCTCTCATGACCATGTTTGATGATTATCATATATGCTGAGTTGATTTTATTTAGGAAAAGCAATAATATAGTTACATTTTTTCTTCAAGGAAATACGAATATGAAAAACATGGAGCGTGTGCAGCTCAAGATCCTCAAATCGGTGGCGTCTATGGTTACTTCAAAGCTGCTCTTGAAATTTATAACAAAACAGATCTTTTGAAGTATGTGATTTAATACCTATTATCATACCTAGTATATAATCTTCGATTAGTTTCTTCAAAGAGTGATTGTGACGTGAAGTTATTTTATTGTAATTTAATACCAATCTTGATGAAGAACGTTTATTACTAATGTGAACCATTAACTTACTACAGAGGTTTGTACTCAATCAATCTAGGCAATCAAACTATGTCGATTCCTTCGACCATCGTCTCTACTGTGTAACCTAAACGATAAATCTTTATGTAAATTGAAGTATCGAACATGATTCCATTTTGTAAATACGCTTCGCACACGAAACTGTGAGTTTGTTAAGCCGTTTTCATGACAGTAGGATGATATTTGTAAAAATCTGAATGTCTGAAAAATTGCTACCAATAAATGAACTAATACAGCAATACCATTAATTTGATGAGGTTCTGGAACAAATGCTTGCTCTACTCAATTTCTCACATACATTTATCAAAATAAATTGATACTGATCAACAATAGCCAGATTATATGTGTGAAACTATAAACGGGATAAGATATGTGAAAATAATTCGAATAATTTCATTGATTTAATTTATTACAGCACACTGAGACGAAATAACATCGTTCCAAGCAATCGAACAATATATAATGTAAGTGTTCATGTAAACACGTATGAACAAATTACTTATCTACATCACATTGCTACTATGGAGTGTAAACTGAAGTTTGGTGCTATATTTTTGAGTATTACATCGGTGCCGCTTATTATATAATGTTGTTGATAATGTGAGTAATCAATGGTAGGAACGATTCGAACGACGGTTATTCAGGTGAGATAGTATGTGATCGTTTTCATGTGAAATGTATCATCTCATTTACCAGATAACACTTGGTTATATCTAGGAATACTATATCTTCTCTGTTCACGAAATTCGTTTTGTTACTCAACATCACTATATGTGTACTTGAGATTGACTTAAATCAACTACTATTATTGAAAGTGAACTATTGACAGTAACGCAATTCTTCTTTATTCGAAAGAGACCTCATTTACTAACCTTTCCAAATAAATCACACAATGTCGTCTAGACCGTTTGTGTCGGTTCTCATCACAAAATAACTGATATATGTTATCAAAATAATATGTTCAAAGACATTTGCAAGAAATAATTTAACAAAAATATAAACAGTCAATAGAAGTGCATCTTATTTTTTCATTTACTTAGCGAACATACTTCCAAAGCGTTCTAAAGAAAGAATACGGTTTTCCAGGTTGGTTATTATGCAGAAAAGGTCGTGGGGAGGTAAGTTTTTCTCTCATGATTATTAAGCTAATTTCATTTTGCATCGATCGCCTTTGTGTGACATTTTATGACACTGGCTACTCAATATTCACAAAATAAACTATATGACTGACTTTTGTCGAAAAACGCTTCAACAAGTTTTTTAAGTTTTGAAGAATATTTGGAGAACAATAAATTTTTGTTGCAGCTTCTTAACAAGCATTTTCATTAATTTTTTTTCCATGATTTCGCAAATTTTAATCAGCGTGCCAATCATTACAATTTCATGGAAGTGCGGTTTTGTTTGAACAGATCATTTGCACATATGAACTGCACTACATTGGGCATCTGTCCAGAAGAATTCTATTTTATACCGTTTTTCAATTCATCCGAAATATTGAATGTAAAAAGGAGACATAGAGGGGGAACGGGCACGAGGCGTAAAAGACCTCGAATTGTACAAAGCCCATGATGAAACGGTAAATATTTTGTAATAGTCAGAGTAGACTTTGAATAATCCATTCACTATATAAATAAATAATTGTGTTATATCGTCTATTCTCTTACGTTTTTATTGAAGATAAAATGGTGATACAATAAAATTAGGTGTAGACAAGGCTACACTTCGTTTCGTTAACTTCGTGTTACGTGTTCTCCAGTGAAGCGAAAATATTTTTTATTTCGTCTATATTTGGCAGTTGGTTCCATTAATGTATTTCTTAGCTAGATATGGTTCATTAGTTTAGTTGACTTGTTACATGTGAGTTACAAGCTTTGATTCGCCAGAGGATTATCAAACATATTACGTGAATCATTTGACAATAGACAAGGTAACGTCAGATGATGTTATTAAACAAAAGTCAATAAAATTCTGAACACAGTGTCACGCAGGAAAATAAAATATGATGTGTGAAAATTATTCTTTATATACTAATCTGTTGTGAAGTAATTATTTCGTGCTCAACAACGTTCAGTGTGTCACACACAATGATACGATGAGATATCAAAACAATTCTGTATATGTCATATTGAGAAAACAAAGCAATTCGTCATTTATTATTAAGAAGAATGAAAGGATTTCTGAAACGTAAAACAAAAAAGCTAACATCCACCGCTGAGGACGATTTACATAACGGTCTTAAACCCTAGATTTCGACCTGAATATTGCTGACAGATGCACGTGATCTGAGAGAAGCCTGTATTTTCGACCGTACGAAAACTTGTGAAAGAGTCGCAGAGCATTAAGAAACACAGGAACTTCTTTCTCTATTTGGCTGTTCTTCTTTTCTGGTGAGGTGATTGTGAGGGTAACATGTGTGAAGGCTGATCCTGACGAATCTGAAAATTGATGTTTGAAACAGCACATCGTCCATTCGTCCAAGCGACTGCTGCTTTGATGATTAGCATCGTTGAATCAAGGTTAGGTCACAACAATTCCAAACTATTTGTGGACTTGTTTGTACAAAAAGCCGCGTCGCACTATTTATTCCGGCGACAATTGCTATTTTCTTGCAATAGACAACTCAAGCAAGCGCGAATGTTATGCATCAAGTGAATGATGCTGATTAATATGTTACAAATCCCATGAACGAGCGATGTGCCGCGAGATGGTTGTGAATGTTCATCATTTTGATAGCTAGTATGTTCCCTGCCAACAAGTGGAAGATGTATCCGTTCTCGTCTTATCGACTGGGTTTGGCAATAGTACATTTATTCAGGTTAGGTTTCTGCTGTACCTAATGCACTTTGAGTCGACTAAACGCACTACTTTTCACCGAAGTCGTTCTTCATTGCAAAATAAGGAGGCACTGGGATTCATAGGGATTGTAATGAGCGTGACTTTAGGATCTTTATCCATGTGACATAGTACCCATGTTCCTATGTCCCTGAACTTTTAGGACTGGTGGCTGGAAATGAGTATTGAGTGAGTAAACTGGTTTTTTGTAAAAAGACTTCAACCTGAAGCGTCCGTATATACTAATAATTTAGCTTATATGTGAAAACAAATCATCGTCACCTTCGATAATTAGGTTGAAACAACGATAAAGACAACAAACAGTGACAATTTGTAGCCCCGATTTTGGCATTCTGACCGGAATATGCTCGAGAAATTGCTATCACATGGGTTCAGAAGCAAGACCGATGTGATGTACATGTCCAGCTGACTTTCAGCCAAGGTTTGAAGTAGTAGCCGAAGTTAACATGAAGAATCTTTTTTGAATGTTTTGTTTTTTGGAAAATCCCTGCATGTATATATATTTGTGTTATGATATGACTGACTCTTTCTGTTGACATTTTGATACTCTGTTTGATGCCATTTTGAGATTTTATCATTGCATATTGTTATTATTTCCATATTTTGTAATTATATTGAAGTTTTTATGTTTGCGTCTGAACTGAACACATGTTGTTTAAATTTGATCTTTATTATGGATACAGCCATATTTGGATTTGATACCGTGGCAGTTAATACTAGTATCACTTATTCTTTTTGATTTGGATACCCATTAGGGTAATTTGGACTTAGAAGGTTTAATTATTGTCAGATAACTGATTGTATTTCCATTTAATTATAAAAATAGACCGCTTTCTCCTAGAATTATTGCGTTTTTATATTGGACAAGGGGATAGCGCGTTCGACCTACACCTACTGGAATCAAAGTGAACTGCTAGAGTAGAAAATTCATCTACAACCAAGCATCATTTTGATTAGCGTAATCTAATTTAATTAGGTATTCTAGAGGCCGGAACAAAATGTCAAGTGCAACGTCGGCAACAGTATCATGGGTAAATTATTCTATTTGTTCTGCGAAGCCTTCTGATACATGTGGAACACAATCTTGTTGAAGGCAACGTATTCGTGATTGATGATCGATGAATCACACGTTTAAAAATAGGCAAACGTATATTCAGACAGAAGAACACAGAATCTTAAACCTGGAAAAATCGGAATACTTTCCGTCGCCCGAAATGCGTGTCACAAATCGTGATCATATACAGCGAGCATATATACATGGAATACAACCAAGTGTATCCCGTTTTCATGTATCGATCAAAAAGAGAAAATAAAATTGATAGAAGACAGTGAAAAGATGTAACGTTGTGGCTTAAGTAGGTCAGAAGTAACGGAGAACCAAATATTCCCGATAAGACACAAAGTGTGGCGTGAAAAAAATTGCTTGTGCGGTAAAATTAATTTTTACCTGCATCTGTTATGTTATATATGAGCAAACATAAACATTGATAAGATTCGCGGCTAAGGATGTTTGAGCGACTGAGAAGCTGAGAAGCTTTCTGAATGCTACCACATTTGCGTTGGTCACCACTTTTCATTTGAAGTCCTTTATTTTTCGGAACCTAATGAACAGTTATCAACACAGATAATAGGGGCGTAATAATTTTTGTAACTGGAAATCTTTTCTCCCCATATTTATCAAACATCATGTGAGCTTCAAATTTCCTATGTCTTATTTGACAACTGTGTTATAATTGTGCGTAACTTTCCGAAAGGTTTATCCTCGTAGTAAGTAGGAATCTACAATGCACATTCAAATGCATTGAATTCAACGACGTGTAAGAAAATCCATCCAGAGTTATAAAACCATGACTCCGATGAAAACAAGGCATGTATATATGTATTTCAAGTGACGTGTTTATTTTGTCACGTGTTCTCAATGTGATTGTCGTGTTATGGTTAGTTTATCGTATGTCGTGCGAAAAGAAATCACATCACAGATGGCTTATCATTTATCAGAAAAACGTGAGATTAACTTCTCATTCGACAGAAACTTGTCACGATTACAGCTACATCACAATGTAAGGTAAATGTGACATATCTGCTGTCTAGTTATAGATTATTGAAAAGGTCGGTAGCACACAAGCCATGCGCACATCAGTAACATCTTTATCACACAACAAAATAGACTGTTGTTTACAAACAGACACTTCTTTCTTATTATCACTAAACTGAATTTTATTCGGAGTCTAAACAGTTACAGATGCTCAACCGAGTTAAAATATTTAAGATTCCGGTGAAAATCCGTTCCCTATCCTCTATTTTACCACCTCAGGCTCGAGATGCAAACATTTTTTCAACTGAGTTCCAATTGTGACTCCGTTAGCATTCCGTTCAAATTTTATCTCTTTGTATTGCGCGATTAATAAAAGATACTAAATTGTCTACCTTAACCACAAGGACCCAAATACCCATTCACATTGAATTCACGCATCAGAAACTTGTCTCTCTCTGTATAAATGTGACAAAGCGCGTGTTTATTAGGCTACCTATCAAACGGAAATCAGGTCCACGGTAAACTGTCTAATTAATGAAATCATCAAATTTTCTATTTAACTGTTAATGCAATCAATTGTAATTAACCTAACTGGGCTCCGTCAAATTTATACATATTGTATCTCTAATTGAAATAACTAACGCAGAAGATTGCTGTTTTTTCAAACTAAAATGGAGACAAATTATGCAACGGTGAATTTTGATCAATTGCGAAGTTTTCACGGATCATTCACATGTATTTACCTAGTGCATTGATATGTCATATGTACAGTAGTCTTTCTGATTTGATTTTGTGGATCCAACCACGAACGTTTCGTGACAATCACAATTCCTATAAGTTCAACTCATACAAAAACGAATAAACAGCAATTGAAAATATGACATGGTGATTTATTTTAACACATTTAGAGAAAATTTCGACCATACATATTAGCGTGTGTCATAATTGAAAGTAAGCGTCTATCGTGTCACTCAACAACATGTACACAATGTATTCTAGATTTTTTCGATCTCTGTTATGTCTATCGGTCTATTGGCGCCTGAACAGTACTGAATAAGCATTCAACTATTTAAACATGGATGTCACGGTTTATTTGATATTTTTCTTAGGTGGTTGACTATAACTAGAATTCAAACATTATGATTTAGCACATTCCATATTTGAAAAAATCCCTTTACCAAAACCCATGAATAGATCAATCGATCAATCCTCATGTTTAACTACATTATTTCAAACAAAATAATTATTCATAGGTGATTTACGTTATATACGCAAAAAAATTCTGAATTTTATTATTTTGCATTTTATTTTATTATTAAATCAATCCGTCCTACAATTCAAAAAACCCCGAACGTCATTACCATGTTTATCAAAACTCCAAATAATTTGTCAATCATTGTTAGATGAGGCATCATTTTCGACAAGTGAACAATGGTGGAAGTTGACAAGGTGAATATTATTCAGCCAACTTTGTAACAAGTTTTTTATACAAGCCGATAATATTTAGTAGTAGTCCCATGTAATTTGACTGTGTCCCACGTTTACCACAGCAATGGATTCTAACACGTTGAATTGCAGAGTTTTAAAACCATCTTATTTATAAAATATTTAAATAGTTGTCTCTATCTCTAGTAAATATGTGAATGTTAATGAAGATGAACGTATTCGTATACATGATAAAGTGACGACAAATTGTATAAAATTTCATTGAAATATGATCCTTTTATTCCTGAAACCCATACTGATATTTCTTGATCCATTAAACTTGTCATCGTAGGATACGGTCATGTTTCCACTCTTATCGAAATGAATATAGTTAGTGGTGGTTATGTTTTAATGTTAAAATTCGTTTGAATTCCATCATTTACATCTGTCAGAAATATTGTGCACGACGTTGTTGATAGTCGTGTTTTCTGCAAAAGTATGGTGAATGAATCCAAATACAACAATTATTCCTCATGCTCTGATTGAAATATATAGAGAGCTTCTACGTATACTAGTTTCCTCAGCATAGTAGTACTTTGAATGATGATATGTTTAGTGCCTATAGCTGTTAAACTCACCAAACGCATGACCACTCATCACACAACTGAATAATAGTTTATATAAATCTGTTGGAAATCAATAAATTCAACTGATCTTTAGGATTTTACACTATAAATCTTCTTTATTCAATTTCACAAGAGATAGAACGTATGATTCAGCTCGCTTGAGCACATCGAAGAACAACATCGAACAAACGGCTTTACCTGCTTGTCATTTGTGGTAGTTATTTGAAATGATTGCGTGAGAACAAGAAATAATTAGCACGAATGTTTGTCATCTAGTTGACGTATATTGATAACTAAAGCTTACCTGAGTATATTTTATAACATGAAGTAACATTCAAAAATGAAACGAATACTTATTTAAACGAATGTTGCAAATGTACGTGTTGAACAAATTCTTCAGAAGACTAAACAAATGTAGCAATGCAGAGCTCCACGATTTTTCTTCATTTCAGTAAATGAAGCTTGGTTTAGTAAACCGGTGTCTTATTTTGATAAGATATGGAATTAGTGAAACTATTCGATGTGATCGCTGAATGATTTCACAAAATGGTTATCTTGTTTTGAACTGGATATGTGGTATCTCCTTATGGAGCATATTCCTCACATGTAATGAGAAATGGCAATAAATATGAATTCATCAAACCAAAAGCAACAGAATCTCTGATCGGCTAGGGCGCGTGATTGCTTTCTTCTGCATCATATTCCAAGTATGAGAAAAATATAGGAAATAAGCTTTGGGTCAAACACAGCCATAAATGATCAAACAGAATGACTGAATCAGTTTATTATTTTTTAATAACAGCTCCTTCAAAATGCACAGTGCATTACTCAGACTGTGCTTATTATTGTATCTACAATTTATCAAATTGTGTATATATTTGTGGAAGTTGTCAACTTAAATCAGATTATTTCCGAAAATGGATAGTTTTCGACGGAGGGTAAGCGTAAGTTGGAATGTTCCATGTGGAAGCACATTTGCATCTGATGAATTCCCTGTAGATGGAAAAACCGTTTAATCTGTACTCAGAGAAACTAAGAGAATTATGTATGTTTCAGTAAATTAGGTAAATTCGAACTACTGTTTGGGGATTCGTAGTTATCACTTGATCGTGACAACAATCAAAGTTGAGGATATGTTGACTAATGTTGTCAGTAAATTGATGGATATTATGGACGTGTTCTAATTGACATCTTTCCATCACCATGACATTAGCCAGATTTCTCATCAGATGAGATAAATTAAAATATGCAGAGCATATGACTAAGAGATAATAATCTCCACCTTTAAATTTTGATTGAACAATGGGATGTTGTTTATCACCCTACGACATAAAATAGATATACGCAACTTACTTACTTACTTACTTAAGCCTGTCACCAATATTGGAGCATAAACCACCTACAAGGTTTCCCTCAGCTAACTCTGTCCTGAGCTTCTCTCTTCAATTTCGTTTAGTGTTTGTTCATTCCTCTCAAATCTTTCTCTATTTCTCGTCATTATGTGTTCCTAGGACTTCCTCTTTTCCTTTTGCATTGAGGGTTCCACGTGGAGGCTTTTCTCGCGACGCAGCTAGGTGCTTATCGTAGTGTGTGTACTATACACTTGCACCGCCGTTTCCTGAATTCCTTCTCCACTGAAGGTAATTTGCGTCCCTCCAGTTGTTGACGTCTTCATAGTCCAGTCGATCACCAGGATAAGGAGAAAGGGTGAGAGTAAGCAACCTTGACTCACACCGGTCTTCACATGGAACGGGTCTGTTGGTGGTTCTTCGTGTATCATTTTGCATTTGAATCCACCAAGTTTTCAACCTCATTTCACGTCTTTATCATATGTTTGGTAAAAGATGAACATACGTTTCTGTTTCTCCCGTTTAATAGTTCATCTGAAATCA
This sequence comes from Schistosoma turkestanicum, assembly GCA_944470395.2. Lineage (NCBI taxonomy): Eukaryota > Metazoa > Platyhelminthes > Trematoda > Strigeidida > Schistosomatidae > Schistosoma > Schistosoma turkestanicum. Next base: position 12,813 of record CALYCR020003342.1, read on the forward strand.
ACTGATTTTAAACGAAATTGGATTCCTCATGCATGACTCTTTGTTAAAAACACGATTATTTACCCCTTTTCACCTATTAACACATACAAGTGGACCGATAAATGAGATAGGATGTCTTGTAGTTGTTACAAAAATGTCTTCTTCTATGTATAATCATTGGTTTATTCTTCTTCATTATCATCAGTTTAACAGAGAAGTGTATTTTATAACTCTCTTCTCATCCTTTCTGTATTACTGAAGTTCATACAATAGGCTTCACTATTTTGTCAGAACAGCCTACATCATGCGTATTCAGACACTCAGTGAATGAGATACTGGTAAGATTCTGACATGAAACAAAACATTTATAGTTGTCTATGCTTCTTTAGAACCTTTATGCTAATCCTCGAACCATCAGCTTCAATGTTTAAGCATCAGGCCCCTTCGAATTCTTTTATTTCAACTGACGCACATCTTACCTACTTATTTCTCAATGACGTATTCTTTTCAATTTGTTTACTATTACGACAGTATGCAATCACATTAGTGGAAGTTATGAATTCTGTCCAGATTAACTACTGTATTCTTATGCGATGCTCTATCTAAATATATATATGTATATGTATAATTTCCACGATCCGCTCTCTCTTCCTCTTCCTTTTGTCTCTTCTGAAAGGTGTATTTTCTCCTGTATTTTCTCCTCAACACAACGTACAAAACAAATTTGTTCATTTTAGTAAAAGATGCGTTTCGCTCGAGACGTTTAATCCTAATCCACACCTGAATAAATCAAACTAATCAGGAGTTTTACTGTGAAGTCGTTTCATATGAGGTTGTTTTTTGAAAATGTGGCTCCATCAAATTGTTTTTCCCGATGATCCAATTCAAATGTGATTTCAGACAGTGACTGATAATTATAGTATAAATGCAAAAACGTTGTCAGTCAATGTGTTAGAGATTGTGACGAATTATGACTGTTAATTAATCATGCCGTCATTTTTTCAAACAATGGGATGTAACTGCAGTTCACATTGACATTCTCACACTTGACATGATATTTCTAATGCTAAGTAGAAGATTTTCAGGTGATGAAATGATAATCGTGGATAACAACAGCGTCATGGTCTAACGCAACTATCGTTCATCAGGTCAAACTACTAGTTGACATTTACAAGTTGTATGATGTCCGTTTTCTCGGATCGCACCAGCATCGGTTCAACAGAAAAAAATTTGTGGTAGAAAATGATCTAATTTTCAGATTCTCTGTACCGATTTAGGTGTTGTTTATGCCAATCATTTCTGCTGCATAATGATTGTGAATTTATAAGCGGATGCTGATTTTGCATGTAACAAGATGTAAATAAAGTAATTGAGCAAAACAAAGTATTCATATTACATTCAGAAATTACAGTTATTGTGCGTTGTTCTCCGATCTAAATGAAATAGTAGTTCAATAAAGACTCAAAATTAAGTAACGAGATAATGTTGCGATGTTATCCAAGTTTACCTGTTACTTCCATTATTCCTAACATTATTATTGCGAATTTTCAAGTGAATAATGATTTGGCATGTAACAAAATACAAGCAGTTAACTGTGAAGGCCGTCTTTTGTCAAAAATATTCGTGATCTAAAGGTAATAAATTATGTTGATCTGTCTTCCTGAATCATTTCACTCTTGCTTCGAACGCCTGTGTTTTTGAGGTTACTGAGAAACCATTACAAATGTCTTGAACATTTTATTGATGAATATACCGCTCGTCATTATCTAATAACAGTTATCAGGATGTACAGTGTTGGAACTTTATGAGAATATGAAATATCAACCACCACAGAAACGGTGAATCATAAGGCGAACTCAACACAGATTACATAAATTTGTGAACAATGATTACGAAGGTGTTGATGAGCCTTGATTCACAATATTTCGGCCTTACGTGAATCGGCTAGCCCTATAAATAATAAAAAAGTTGTTCACTGCCTGGAAATGCTCATTCTGATAATTTTGTACACAGATATATAATTTGTACATCAAGTTATTCTACCTGCAAAATATTTTGAACTAGTTGCTTTGTTCGACGATTTCATACCAAACAGTTGCAAATTTGTACAACGTGATAATGTCACCATGACCATTATTTTGTATGAGTGTAGATATTCACTCATAATAAATTAAGAGCGATTGTGTAATCTGACCTCACCTACATACGTGATTAGATAATAATTTGATTTATTCTAGTACTACGTGTACATAAATATATATACATATATATATATATATATATATATATATATATATGACTGTAATTTCTGTCTTTCAGAATAAAAATATGCTGTTTGATTTCAATTGACAATAGCATTTGTTGGTTAGCTATGCGCACATCGTAAGTTGGTAATAAATTTATCTCAGATATGATGAATGAAATTGTTTATAATTTCTACATCGGCGGTTAACGAATAAATTTTATACCAAAACTCATACATGAATATATAAATTTTTTAATAAGGTTATATTATTTCGAATTTATTGATGTTATTCAAAATACTGTAGTTTAAAACAATCGCATATTTATGATACGAGGATTATGTTATAAACAAATATGATTAGACGATGATTTTTGTTTTGTAAATAACTTTACCATCAGATAACGTTTGTGTGGATTTTGGATTTCAGATGGTTTTCCCTAAATGCTCAACATAATGTTTCTTCATCTAACAATTGTAGACTCGTTTGTTTGATTTTTCATGCATGCAATACAATTGTGATTGTTGGAACGCAAAATATAACTTGGGATTCCTACAATTTTGGCTTAATCTGGCCTCCAACATATTGTTATTCGCATATCGTAATGTTCCCTGTACATATGACATATCAATGCACTAGGTAAATACATGTGAATGATCCGTGAAAACTTCGCAATTGATCAAAATTCACCGTTGCATAATTTGTCTCCATTTTAGTTTGAAAAAAACAGCAATCTTCTGTGTTAGTTATTTCAATTAGAGATACAATATGTATAAATTTGACGGAGCCCAGTTAGGTTAATTACAATTGATTGCATAAACAGTTAAATAGAAATTTGATGATTTCATTAATTAGACAGTTTACCGTGGACTGTGAACAGTTTATTTTGTTTGAAATAGTGTAGTTCAACGAGATAATGGAACGATTGATCTATTCATGGGTTTCGGTAAAGTGATTTTTTCAAATACGAAATGTGCTCAATCCTATTGTTGAGATTAACCGCCTGACGAAAATATCAAATATACATCTACGTTTAGATGGTTGGTTTCTTATTCAGTGGGCATAACAGAGAGACATTACAGCGAGCAAAAAAATGTAGAATTCATGCTGTAAATACCGAACGTACGAAATAATAATTCACTCAATAAATACACGTGAAGTATTCGTGTAATATGCACGACTGATACTGAATTCTATTATAGATTTACGATTGCATAATTTGCCGTGGATAAAGGTGAAAGAACAACATTATGCGGTGTGAATGATTTACACAATAGGTACATTATGTAGAAAAGTGACAGAGCACAGTTGGATGAAATACAATTTGATGCCTTCACAGTCAAGTCATTTCATTGATGAGCCGGTTTACCATGAAAATCATTTTCATTTTATCAGCCAGCCCAGTGAATAGTCTTTAATAATTTCATAAAGAGAGACAGGTTTCTGATGCGTGAATCGTATGTGAATAGTTAATTGAGTAACGGAGGTTAAAGTAGACAATAAAATGAAATAAAAATTTGATCGACGCTCTTACATTTGCTGACGCGCTAATCTAACTTCAAATGGCAGTCAAAAAGTGTTCTCAAGTTAGAATGGGCAAGGCGCGTTTATGACTCATACCGCTTCAGAAATCATGGTTCATTGAAGTGAATTCTCTACAATTCCTAAGAAATTGTAGGAGTAGCCTTAGAAAATCTTGTTATTAACAATAACTCAAGAAAAAGAAGCGTTGAATTAGAATTTCTGGACATTGTTGTACCAATTAATTGGAGTTTTTTTCGCCTAATTTTATTGTTCTAATGAATTCTCATGAGAAGGAGAAGCTTATCTCAAATCTGAGTGAAATTTATGAAATTTTTTTATGAAATTTATTTTTGCTTTAAATGTTCACTTTCTGATAAGGATGATATTCCTTTAAGCGATTATTATCGTAACGCATTGATAGACGGCATTAAAAGTAGTTGTTTTCCGGAGAATTTCGAAGTACCTAGAAAGGATATGATGTTTAAGACCGCAGTCGTAGGCTTAGAATTTCCAATGATTTAGTCAAGTTATTTCGAATTTCAAATTTATTTGTCAGTTCACGAGGGAAACGTCGGAGGGATTGTTTAAATCGGGAAATAATGAATATAACGACCTCGAACAACTGTCGAGTTTGGTCATCGGCATTCCAAACAGAACTATAGTTGAATTTCACTTCTGTGTTGAATTGTATAATAACTTTGGGAAAAATATTAGGGCTTTTACCTCGTTCCATGCAGTTCCAATGGACAGACCTAGATATTGGTTCGAATAAATAGGATAGGAAACCGATGTTAAGTGACCTCGCTGAATATATAATAACTGGTGCAAGAAAAGTTGTTACTAGTTCGAACAACTAAGCAATTGCTCAAAAACAGGACGAGATACGAAGTTGAATATCCATCCGCAATCAGTACATAAGAATCCTACGAAATGCAAGGAATGGGAATTAGTATTAGAGCAAACAGAGGTAAATGGTTACCATGAATATAATTAGGATGCAACATGTTTCACTGGATTGAACGAAGCTATGTTTGGAACATTTTCTGTAAAGTTGGTTAATCGCCATGACCTGGAGTTGATACTAAGATAGCAAGCGTATGCAGTGACACATTATGTCATGTTGCTGCGCAATCAGGATGTCTGCGGGCCACTGTATTTAGTCCTACGGAGTATCGTGATAGTGAAGCGGGAGATAGTAGCAGTTTAGCGCGACCTGCTGATGTTTGTTTGCGGTCATATCATAGACGTTCGCAGACTAGTACAAGTGTTCATATCAATATTGATAGAATGGGTAGCTTGCCCTTAAAGACTGCATGCCTACTATCTCGCAGTTCGTCAATTACTGTGAAGAGTGGGAACATCACGGTGGATAACAACAACGAAAATTTGAACCTATTGTGACTATTATTGATGTGCGAGATGTGAATACCAAATGTGAATGTAACAAGAGCAAAACCAGTGAAGGTAGTGCGGATTGTTCAGTTGCTGCTACTACCGTAGCTTCATCGAGCACTGCAGTACGAGACGAAATCAGACGTTTGGGCCTGGAGAATGCAGATGGTCGTGGCAAAAGCATTACTGAGTTGGCTAATATTCAGTGTCCTTGGCGCAATGAGGACTCATTTCGGATTTCAAGGACATGCTGTTGTGTTGTATAATCAGCATGAAAAATCAAGTCTGTGATTGTCCACTTGTCGCAATCCACCATCATTGAATAGTACTAAAAGTTTGAGTTTCAGCACTACCGACAATGATAATACAGAATAGGTGTATGACATTCCTAGTAAGGTAAGTATTGTTGGTAGATTTAAGTTGGACACCACACTTGAGTCGAGTTGATGTGATGAGTAGAGATCTACTACTTCTGCAGCTGCGGCTACTAAGGATAGTAGTACTGATAATACTCTTGATGGTAAAAGTGATCGGAAGAAATCGAAAGACACCCAAGAAAATCGAAGCAGGCGTACATTTCTTTCATGTGCTGTTACCCAAAGTTAGAGCAGGAGTAACTAAATGACTCTACTACGATTAAGAAGCCAAAACTTCGTTCTGTTTCGGACGCTTTGAGCAGCAGTGAAGACAGTAGTGATCAGAATCGTAGTGGTTGCAACAATAGAGGTAAAAGGGCGAGTGTGAGCAATCTAGTTATACTAGTTCGTCTATTGTATCAACTCATGTTTTCTTGGAAAATTGCTGGAAATATGGTCGTGATGGAAGATGCACACAATTGTGCATCTGTAACTGTTTATACTCCGAATATAAGTCAGTTTGATGATGATGAGAAGGACGTGTCCGTTTGTAAACAACTGTCTATTTAGTTGTATGATAAACATGCAACTGATTTGCGCATGGCTTGTGTTTCTGGAACGAAACATGGAGAACAACAAGTTGGTTTATCGGCATCAGAAACACCATTGTGTCTGCAATTCGCAGCAGGTGTTGGTGGACTGACGATTCATCTGCCCTATAATGTAGAAAGTAAATAACGTGTTTAACGTGACTAGAACTATGACGTGACGTATATTTTCATGTGGGTAAACTGGACGCATTTTATGCTCATGGGAAGATGCAGGTAAATAGTGAGCTTGATAGGTTTCATACGTGCTAGAGGGTAGAATGTCTGCAGGGAAAAAATCTTCTTTTGCTGTAGATTACGTAATGAAAATAATCATAAGCTCATACATAGGTATTTGCTTCCGACCTTTCAAATATTCTGTAACTAGACAGCAGAGATGTCACATTTCACTTACAATGTGATGCAGCTGTAACCGAAATGGAATAATGACTTAAACTAATACTATTATTGGTGACGAATGCGAAATTATTCTAACGTGTGTCTCAATAAATGATAAGCCATCTATGATGTGATTGCTTTTATCACATTATACGAATAACTGACCACGATACGACAACACGCAACAAAATAAACACGTCACTTTAAATACATATATACGTGCCTTCTTTTGATAGAATTCATGGTCCAATATCTCTCAATGATTTTTCTAACACGTCAGTTAATCCAATGCATTCGACTGAGCATTGCAGATTACCACTTATTTCGATGATTCACTTTTCGTAAAGTTACTCACAATTATAACACAGTTGTCAAATAAGACATTAGGAATTTGAAACTCAGAAGATGTTCGATAAATATGGAGAGGAAGGATTCCTAGTTTTAAAAATTATTATGACCTTATTATCTGTAGTAACAAGTTTTCATAACGTTTCTTATAAATAAAGAACTTCGAATGAAAAGAGGTGACTAACCCATATTTTTAACACGTGGAATACTTATAAGCTTTCTAGTCGCCAAAGCATGCATAAACGCGATTCCTATCAAAGTCTATGTTACTTCAGATGTTACAGTTCAGATGCTCTTAAAAATATGAGGACGCTACAAGCTTTTCTTCTTGACATAATTGGTGACGAATCGGATTGTGAATCTCATACTTACTCGTGTATTTTTATTTTTAACCGTTCATAAGCCACAACGTTATATTGTTTTCACTGGGTTTGATCACATTTATTGTATCTTATTGACCAATACATGTTATCTGTATACACTTGTGTTTATGCTTGCTGTATTTCAGCACGTTGTTGTTCACTTATTTCTAGCGACAGAATGCATTCCCATTATCCCAGGTTTTAGAATCTGAGCTTGTCTGTCTTAGAATCCATTAGCCCAGTTTCCAGAGGTGTGACTGACGGATCATCAATCACGAATACGTTGTTTTCACTGAGATGTGGTTCAACATTTAAACAGAAGGCTTCTCAGGAAGAATTACATAATTTCCTCATGATCGTGTTGTCGACGTTGTGGTTCTCGCCTTTATAATATCTATTTAAATTAGATTTCGCTGATCAAAATGATGCTTGGTACGTTTGGCTTCTATTTCGAACGTTGGGTGAAAGTCAGCTGGACAAGGATTTTCCGTTGATCCTTCCTTTGAACACATGATAGCACATTCTCGAGCATAGTCCAGTCGGAAATCCAGGATTACAGAGACAAGCCGTGACTGTTTATTGCTGATTATTGTTGTTTCAACCTAATAATTAGGTTGAAACAACAATAATCAGCAATAAACAGTCACGGCTTGTCTCTGTAATCCTGGATTTCCGACTGGACTATGCTCGAGAATGTGCTATCATGTGTTCAAAGGAAGGATCAACGGAAAATCCTTGTCCAGCTGACTTTCACCCAACGTTCGAAATAGAAGCCAAACGTACCAAGCATCATTTTGATCAGCGAAATCTAATTTAAATAGATATTATAAAGGCGAGAACCACAACGTCGACAACAGGATCATGAGGAAATTATGTAATTCTTCCTGAGAAGCCTTCTGTTTAAATGTTGAACCACATCTCAGTGAAAACAACGTATTCGTGATTGATGATCCGTCAGTCACACCTCTGGAAACTGGGCTAATGGATTCTAAGACAGACAAGCTTAGATTCTAAAACCTGGGATAATGGGAATGCATTCTGTCGCTAGAAATAAGTGAACAACAACGTGCTGAAATACAGCAAGCATAAACACAAGTGTATACAGATAACATGTATTGGTCAATAAGATACAATAAATGTGATCAAACCCAGTGAAAACAATATAACGTTGTGGCTTATGAACGGTTAAAAATAAAAATACACGAGTAAGTATGAGATTCACAATCCGATTCGTCACCAATTATGTCAAGAAGAAAAGCTTGTAGCGTCCTCATATTTTTAAGAGCATCTGAACTGTAACATCTGAAGTAACATAGACTTTGATAGGAATCGCGTTTATGCATGCTTTGGCGACTAGAAAGCTTATAAGTATTCCACGTGTTAAAAATATGGGTTAGTCACCTCTTTTCATTCGAAGTTCTTTATTTATAAGAAACGTTATGAAAACTTGTTACTACAGATAATAAGGTCATAATAATTTTTAAAACTAGGAATCCTTCCTCTCCATATTTATCGAACATCTTCTGAGTTTCAAATTCCTAATGTCTTATTTGACAACTGTGTTATAATTGTGAGTAACTTTACGAAAAGTGAATCATCGAAATAAGTGGTAATCTGCAATGCTCAGTCGAATGCATTGGATTAACTGACGTGTTAGAAAAATCATTGAGAGATATTGGACCATGAATTCTATCAAAAGAAGGCACGTATATATGTATTTAAAGTGACGTGTTTATTTTGTTGCGTGTTGTCGTATCGTGGTCAGTTATTCGTATAATGTGATAAAAGCAATCACATCATAGATGGCTTATCATTTATTGAGACACACGTTAGAATAATTTCGCATTCGTCACCAATAATAGTATTAGTTTAAGTCATTATTCCATTTCGGTTACAGCTGCATCACATTGTAAGTGAAATGTGACATCTCTGCTGTCTAGTTACAGAATATTTGAAAGGTCGGAAGCAAATACCTATGTATGAGCTTATGATTATTTTCATTACGTAATCTACAGCAAAAGAAGATTTTTTCCCTGCAGACATTCTACCCTCTAGCACGTATGAAACCTATCAAGCTCACTATTTACCTGCATCTTCCCATGAGCATAAAATGCGTCCAGTTTACCCACATGAAAATATACGTCACGTCATAGTTCTAGTCACGTTAAACACGTTATTTACTTTCTACATTATAGGGCAGATGAATCGTCAGTCCACCAACACCTGCTGCGAATTGCAGACACAATGGTGTTTCTGATGCCGATAAACCAACTTGTTGTTCTCCATGTTTCGTTCCAGAAACACAAGCCATGCGCAAATCAGTTGCATGTTTATCATACAACTAAATAGACAGTTGTTTACAAACGGACACGTCCTTCTCATCATCATCAAACTGACTTATATTCGGAGTATAAACAGTTACAGATGCACAATTGTGTGCATCTTCCATCACGACCATATTTCCAGCAATTTTCCAAGAAAACATGAGTTGATACAATAGACGAACTAGTATAACTAGATTGCTCACACTCGCCCTTTTACCTCTATTGTTGCAACCACTACGATTCTGATCACTACTGTCTTCACTGCTGCTCAAAGCGTCCGAAACAGAACGAAGTTTTGGCTTCTTAATCGTAGTAGAGTCATTTAGTTACTCCTGCTTCTAACTTTGGGTAACAGCACATGAAAGAAATGTACGCCTGCTTCGATTTTGTTGGGTGTCTTTCGATTTCTTCCGATCACTTTTACCATCAAGAGTATTATCAGTACTACTATCCTTAGTAGCCGCAGCTGCAGAAGTAGTAGATCTCTACTCATCACATCAACTCGACTCAAGTGTGGTGTCCAACTTAAATCTACCAACAATACTTACCTTACTAGGAATGTCATACACCTATTCTGTATTATCATTGTCGGTAGTGCTGAAACTCAAACTTTTAGTACTATTCAATGATGGTGGATTGCGACAAGTGGACAATCACAGACTTGATTTTTCATGCTGATTATACAACACAACAGCATGTCCTTGAAATCCGAAATGAGTCCTCATTGCGCCAAGGACACTGAATATTAGCCAACTCAGTAATGCTTTTGCCACGACCATCTGCATTCTCCAGGCCCAAACGTCTGATTTCGTCTCGTACTGCAGTGCTCGATGAAGCTACGGTAGTAGCAGCAACTGAACAATCCGCACTACCTTCACTGGTTTTGCTCTTGTTACATTCACATTTGGTATTCACATCTCGCACATCAATAATAGTCACAATAGGTTCAAATTTTCGTTGTTGTTATCCACCGTGATGTTCCCACTCTTCACAGTAATTGACGAACTGCGAGATAGTAGGCATGCAGTCTTTAAGGGCAAGCTACCCATTCTATCAATATTGATATGAACACTTGTACTAGTCTGCGAACGTCTATGATATGACCGCAAACAAACATCAGCAGGTCGCGCTAAACTGCTACTATCTCCCGCTTCACTATCACGATACTCCGTAGGACTAAATACAGTGGCCCGCAGACATCCTGATTGCGCAGCAACATGACATAATGTGTCACTGCATACGCTTGCTATCTTAGTATCAACTCCAGGTCATGGCGATTAACCAACTTTACAGAAAATGTTCCAAACATAGCTTCGTTCAATCCAGTGAAACATGTTGCATCCTAATTATATTCATGGTAACCATTTACCTCTGTTTGCTCTAATACTAATTCCCATTCCTTGCATTTCGTAGGATTCTTATGTACTGATTGCGGATGATTATTCAACTTCGTATCTCGTCCTGTTTTTGAGCAATTGCTTAGTTGTTCGAACTAGTAACAACTTTTCTTGCACCAGTTATTATATATTCAGCGAGGTCACTTAACATCGGTTTCCTATCCTATTTATTCGAACCAATATCTAGGTCTGTCCATTGGAACTGCATGGAACGAGGTAAAAGCCCTAATATTTTTCCCAAAGTTATTATACAATTCAACACAGAAGTGAAATTCAACTATAGTTCTGTTTGGAATGCCGATGACCAAACTCGACAGTTGTTCGAGGTCGTTATATTCATTATTTCCCGATTTAAACAATCCCTCCGACGTTTCCCTCGTGAACTGACAAATAAATTTGAAATTCGAAATAACTTGACTAAATCATTGGAAATTCTAAGCCTACGACTGCGGTCTTAAACATCATATCCTTTCTAGGTACTTCGAAATTCTCCGGAAAACAACTACTTTTAATGCCGTCTATCAATGCGTTACGATAATAATCGCTTAAAGGAATATCATCCTTATCAGAAAGTGAACATTTAAAGCAAAAATAAATTTCATAAAAAAATTTCATAAATTTCACTCAGATTTGAGATAAGCTTCTCCTTCTCATGAGAATTCATTAGAACAATAAAATTAGGCGAAAAAACTCCAATTAATTGGTACAACAATGTCCAGAAATTCTAATTCAACGCTTCTTTTTCTTGAGTTATTGTTAATAACAAGATTTTCTAAGGCTACTCCTACAATTTCTTAGGAATTGTAGAGAATTCACTTCAATAAACCATGATTTCTGAAGCGGTATGAGTCATAAACGCGCCTTGCCCATTCTAACTTGAGAACACTTTTTGACTGCCATTTGAAGTTAGATTAGCGCGTCAGCAAATGTAAGAGCGTCGATCAAATTTTTATTTCATTTTATTGTCTACTTTAACCTCCGTTACTCAATTAACTATTCACATACGATTCACGCATCAGAAACCTGTCTCTCTTTATGAAATTATTAAAGACTATTCACTGGGCTGGCTGATAAAATGAAAATGATTTTCATGGTAAACCGGCTCATCAATGAAATGACTTGACTGTGAAGGCATCAAATTGTATTTCATCCAACTGTGCTCTGTCACTTTTCTACATAATGTACCTATTGTGTAAATCATTCACACCGCATAATGTTGTTCTTTCACCTTTATCCACGGCAAATTATGCAATCGTAAATCTATAATAGAATTCAGTATCAGTCGTGCATATTACACGAATACTTCACGTGTATTTATTGAGTGAATTATTATTTCGTACGTTCGGTATTTACAGCATGAATTCTACATTTTTTTGCTCGCTGTAATGTCTCTCTGTTATGCCCACTGAATAAGAAACCAACCATCTAAACGTAGATGTATATTTGATATTTTCGTCAGGCGGTTAATCTCAACAATAGGATTGAGCACATTTCGTATTTGAAAAAATCACTTTACCGAAACCCATGAATAGATCAATCGTTCCATTATCTCGTTGAACTACACTATTTCAAACAAAATAAACTGTTCACAGTCCACGGTAAACTGTCTAATTAATGAAATCATCAAATTTTCTATTTAACTGTTAATGCAATCAATTGTAATTAACCTAACTGGGCTCCGTCAAATTTATACATATTGTATCTCTAATTGAAATAACTAACACAGAAGATTGCTGTTTTTTCAAACTAAAATGGAGACAAATTATGCAACGGTGAATTTTGATCAATTGCGAAGTTTTCACGGATCATTCACATGTATTTACCTAGTGCATTGATATGTCATATGTACAGGGAACATTACGATATGCGAATAACAATATGTTGGAGGCCAGATTAAGCCAAAATTGTAGGAATCCCAAGTTATATTTTGCGTTCCAACAATCACAATTGTATTGCATGCATGAAAAATCAAACAAACGAGTCTACAATTGTTAGATGAAGAAACATTATGTTGAGCATTTAGGGAAAACCATCTGAAATCCAAAATCCACACAAACGTTATCTGATGGTAAAGTTATTTACAAAACAAAAATCATCGTCTAATCATATTTGTTTATAACATAATCCTCGTATCATAAATATGCGATTGTTTTAAACTACAGTATTTTGAATAACATCAATAAATTCGAAATAATATAACCTTATTAAAAAATTTATATATTCATGTATGAGTTTTGGTATAAAATTTATTCGTTAACCGCCGATGTAGAAATTATAAACAATTTCATTCATCATATCTGAGATAAATTTATTACCAACTTACGATGTGCGCATAGCTAACCAACAAATGCTATTGTCAATTGAAATCAAACAGCATATTTTTATTCTGAAAGACAGAAATTACAGTTATATATATATATATATATATATATATATATATATATGTATATATATTTATGTACACGTAGTACTAGAATAAATCAAATTATTATCTAATCACGTATGTAGGTGAGGTCAGATTACACAATCGCTCTTAATTTATTATGAGCGACTATCTACACTCATACAAAATAATGGTCATGGTGACATTATCACGTTGTACAAATTTGCAAGTGTTTGGTATGAAATCGTCGAACAAAGCAACTAGTTCAAAATATTTTGCAGGTAGAATAACTTGATGTACAAATTATATATCTGTGTACAAAATTATCAGAATGAGCATTTCCAGGCAGTGAACAACTTTTTTATTATTTATAGGGCTAGCCGATTCACGTAAGGCCGAAATATTGTGAATCAAGGCTCATCAACACCTTCGTAATCATTGTTCACAAATTTATGTAATCTGTGTTGAGTTCGCCTTATGATTCACCGTTTCTGTGGTGGTTGATATTTCATATTCTCATAAAGTTCCAACACTGTACATCCTGATAACTGTTATTAGATAATGACGAGCGGTATATTCATCAATAAAATGTTCAAGACATTTGTAATGGTTTCTCAGTAACCTCAAAAACACAGGCGTTCGAAGCAAGAGTGAAATGATTCAGGAAGACAGATCAACATAATTTATTACCTTTAGATCACGAATATTTTTGACAAAAGACGGCCTTCACAGTTAACTGCTTGTATTTTGTTACATGCCAAATCATTATTCACTTGAAAATTCGCAATAATAATGTTAGGAATAATGGAAGTAACAGGTAAACTTGGATAACATCGCAACATTATCTCGTTACTTAATTTTGAGTCTTTATTGAACTACTATTTCATTTAGATCGGAGAACAACGCACAATAACTGTAATTTCTGAATGTAATATGAATACTTTGTTTTGCTCAATTACTTTATTTACATCTTGTTACATGCAAAATCAGCATCCGCTTATAAATTCACAATCATTATGCAGCAGAAATGATTGGCATAAACAACACCTAAATCGGTACAGAGAATCTGAAAATTAGATCATTTTCTACCACAAATTTTTTTCTGTTGAACCGATGCTGGTGCGATCCGAGAAAACGGACATCATACAACTTGTAAATGTCAACTAGTAGTTTGACCTGATGAACGATAGTTGCGTTAGACCATGACGCTGTTGTTATCCACGATTATCATTTCATCACCTGAAAATCTTCTACTTAGCATTAGAAATATCATGTCAAGTGTGAGAATGTCAATGTGAACTGCAGTTACATCCCATTGTTTGAAAAAATGACGGCATGATTAATTAACAGTCATAATTCGTCACAATCTTTAACAGATTGACTGACAACGTTTTTGCATTTATACTATAATTATCAGTCACTGTCTGAAATCACATTTGAATTGGATCATCGGGAAAAACAATTTGATGGAGCCACATTTTCAAAAAACAACCTCATATGAAACGACTTCACAGTAAAACTCCTGATTAGTTTGATTTATTCAGGTGTGGATTAGGATTAAACGTCTCGAGCGAAACGCATCTTTTACTAAAATGAACAAATTTGTTTTGTACGTTGTGTTGAGGAGAAAATACAGGAGAAAATACACCTTTCAGAAGAGACAAAAGGAAGAGGAAGAGAGAGCGGATCGTGGAAATTATACATATACATATATATATTTAGATAGAGCATCGCATAAGAATACAGTAGTTAATCTGGACAGAATTCATAACTTCCACTAATGTGATTGCATACTGTCGTAATAGTAAACAAATTGAAAAGAATACGTCATTGAGAAATAAGTAGGTAAGATGTGCGTCAGTTGAAATAAAAGAATTCGAAGGGGCCTGATGCTTAAACATTGAAGCTGATGGTTCGAGGATTAGCATAAAGGTTCTAAAGAAGCATAGACAACTATAAATGTTTTGTTTCATGTCAGAATCTTACCAGTATCTCATTCACTGAGTGTCTGAATACGCATGATGTAGGCTGTTCTGACAAAATAGTGAAGCCTATTGTATGAACTTCAGTAATACAGAAAGGATGAGAAGAGAGTTATAAAATACACTTCTCTGTTAAACTGATGATAATGAAGAAGAATAAACCAATGATTATACAGAGAATAAGACATTTTTGTAACAACTACATCACATCCTATCTCATTTATCGTCCACTTGTATGTGTTAATAGGTGAAAAGGGGTAAATAATCGTGTTTTTAACAAAGAGTCATGCATGAGGAATCCAATTTCGTTTAAAATCAGTTGATTTCAGATGAACTATTAAACGGGAGAAACAGAAACGTATGTTCATCTTTTACCAAACATATGACAAAGACGTGAAATGAGGTTGAAAACTTGGTGGATTCAAATGCAAAATGGTACACGAAGAACCGCCAACAGACCCGTTCCATATGAAGACCGGTGTGAGTCAAGGTTGCTTACTCTCACCCTTTCTCCTTATCCTGGTGATCGACTGGACTATGAAGACGTCAACAACTGGAGGGACGCAAATTACCTTCAGTGGAGAAGGAATTCAGGAAACGGCGGTGCAAGTGTATAGTACACACACTACGATAAGCACCTAGCTGCGTCGCGAGAAAAGCCTCCACGTGGAACCCTCAATGCAAAAGGAAAAGAGGAAGTCCTAGGAACACATAATGACGAGAGATAGAGAAAGATTTGAGAGGAATGAACAAACACTAAACGAAATTGAAGAGAGAAGCTCAGGACAGAGTTAGCTGAGGGAAACCTTGTAGGTGGTTTATGCTTCAATATTGGTGACAGGCGTAAGTAAGTAAGTAAGTAAGTTGCGTATATATATTTTATGTCGTAGGGTGATAAACAACATCCCGTTGTTCAATCAAAATTTAAAGGTGGAAATTATTATCTCTTAGTCATATGCTCTGCATATTTTAATTTATCTCATCTGATGAGAAATCTGGCTAATGTCATGGTGATGGAAAGATGTCAATTAGAACACGTCCATAATATCCATCAATTTACTGACAACATTAGTCGATATATACTGAACTTTGATTGTGGTCACTATCAAATAATTACTACGAATCCCCAAACAGTAGTTCGAATTTACCTAATTTACTGAAACATACATAATTCTCTTAGTTTCTCTGAGTACAGATTAAACGGTTTTTCCATCTACAGGCCATTCATCAGATGCAAATGTGCTTCCACATGGAACATTCCAACTTACGCTTACCCTCCGTCGAAAACTATCCATTTTCGGAAATAATCTGATTTAAGTTGACAACTTCCACAAATATATACACAATTTGATAAATTGTAGATACAATAATAAGCACAGTCTGAGTAATGCACTGTGCATTTTGAAGGAGCTGTTATTAAAAAATAATAAACTGATTCAGTCATTCTGTTTGATCATTTATGGCTGTGTTTGACCCAAAGCTTATTTCCTATATTATTCTTATACGTGGAATATGATGCAGAAGAAAGCAATCACGCGCCCTAGCCGATCAGAGATTCTGTTGCTTTTGGTTTGATGAATTCATATTTATTGCCATTTCTCATTACATGTGAGGAATATGCTCCATAAGGAGATACCACATATCCAGTTCAAAACAAGATAACCATTTTGTGAAATCAATCAGCGATCACATCGAATAGTTTCACTAATTCCATATCTTATCAAAATAAGACACCAGTTTACTAAACCAAGCTTCATTCACTGAAATGAAGAAAAATCGTGGAGCTCTGCATTGCTACATTTGTTTAGTCTTCTGAAGAATTTGTTCACAACGTACATTTGCAACATTCGTTTAAATAAGTATTCGTTTTATTTTTGAATGTTACTTCATGTTTTAAAATATACTCAGGTAAGCTTTAGTTATCAATATACGTCAAGTAGATGACAAACATTCGTGCTAATTATTTCTTATTCTCACGCAATCATTTCAAATAACTACCACAACTGACAAGCAGGTAAAGCCGTTTGTTCGATGTTGTTCTTCGATGTGCTCAAGCGAGCTGAATCATACGTTCTATCTCTTGTGAAATTGAATAAAGAAGATTTATAGTGTAAAATCCTAAAGATCAGTTGAATTTATTGATTTCCGAAAGATTTGTATAAACTGTGATTTAATTAAGTGATGAGTAGTCATAAGTTTTGGTGTGTTTAACAGCTTGAGGCACTAAACATTTCATCATTCAAAGTATTTCTATCCTGAGGATGCTGGTATACATAGAACCTAACCTTATATTTTACTCTGAATATGAGGAATTATTGTTTTATTTGAACTCATTCACCATACCTTTTTGGTAAACACAACTGACAACGCTTTTGTGAAGAGTATTTCTGACAGATGTATATCATGGAATTCAAGCTTTAACAACATAACTTCACTTACACCAAATCTTTTCTTTTCGACAAGAGTGGAAACATGACCGTATCTTACGATGAACGGTGAGTCAGATTAAAAAAAATCAGAATTTGTTAAAAGAATAAGAGGATCATATTTCAATGAAATTTTATACAATTTGTCGTCATTTTATCATGTACACGAATACGTTCATCTCCATTACCATTCACATCTAAACTAGAGATAGACACAACGTTTAAATGTTTTATACATAAGATGGTTTCAGAACTCTGCAATTTAACGTGTTAGTCAAATTATATGAGACTACTACGTAATATTATTGTCTTGTTTAAAAATCTGGTTGCAATGTTGACTGAATAATATTCACCATGTCAACCTCGACTGTTGTTCACTTGTCAAACATGATGCCTCATCTAGCAATGATTGACAAATTATTTGGAGTTTTGATAAACATGGTAATCAAGTTCGGGGTTTTTTGAATTGTAGGACGGATTGATTTAATAATAAAATAAAATGCAAAATAATAAAATTCAGAATTTTTTTGCGTATATAACGTAAATCACCTATGAATAATTATTTTGTTTGAAATAATGTAGTTAAACATGAGGTTTGAACGATTGATCAATACATGGGTTTTGGTAGAGTGATTTTTTCAATAATATAATGTGATAAATCATATTTTTGGAATTCAAGTTTTCGTGAACCAGCTAACGAAAATATCAAATATATAGCTACATCTATGTTTGAATAGTTGAATGCTTATTAAGTACTGTTCAGGCGCCAATAGACCGATAGACATAACAGAGATCGAAAAAATCTAGAATACATTGTGTACATGTTGTTGAGTGACACGATAGACGCTTACTTTCAATTATGACACACGCTAATATGTATGGTCGAAATTTTCTCTAAATGTGTTAAAATAAATCACCATGTCATATTTTCAATTGCTGTTTATTCGTTTTTGTATGAGTTGAACTTATAGGAATTGTGATTGTCACGAAACGTTCGTGGTTGGATCCACAAAATCAAATCAGAAAGACTACTGTACATATGACATATCAATGCACTAGGTAAATACATGTGAATGATCCGTGAAAACTTCGCAATTGATCAAAATTCACCGTTGCATAATTTGTCTCCATTTTAGTTTGAAAAAACAGCAATCTTCTGCGTTAGTTATTTCAATTAGAGATACAATATGTATAAATTTGACGGAGCCCAGTTAGGTTAATTACAATTGATTGCATTAACAGTTAAATAGAAAATTTGATGATTTCATTAATTAGACAGTTTACCGTGGACCTGATTTCCGTTTGATAGGTAGCCTAATAAACACGCGCTTTGTCACATTTATACAGAGAGAGACAAGTTTCTGATGCGTGAATTCAATGTGAATGGGTATTTGGGTCCTTGTGGTTAAGGTAGACAATTTAGTATCTTTTATTAATCGCGCAATACAAAGAGATAAAATTTGAACGGAATGCTAACGGAGTCACAATTGGAACTCAGTTGAAAAAATGTTTGCATCTCGAGCCTGAGGTGGTAAAATAGAGGATAGGGAACGGATTTTCACCGGAATCTTAAATATTTTAACTCGGTTGAGCATCTGTAACTGTTTAGACTCCGAATAAAATTCAGTTTAGTGATAATAAGAAAGAAGTGTCTGTTTGTAAACAACAGTCTATTTTGTTGTGTGATAAAGATGTTACTGATGTGCGCATGGCTTGTGTGCTACCGACCTTTTCAATAATCTATAACTAGACAGCAGATATGTCACATTTACCTTACATTGTGATGTAGCTGTAATCGTGACAAGTTTCTGTCGAATGAGAAGTTAATCTCACGTTTTTCTGATAAATGATAAGCCATCTGTGATGTGATTTCTTTTCGCACGACATACGATAAACTAACCATAACACGACAATCACATTGAGAACACGTGACAAAATAAACACGTCACTTGAAATACATATATACATGCCTTGTTTTCATCGGAGTCATGGTTTTATAACTCTGGATGGATTTTCTTACACGTCGTTGAATTCAATGCATTTGAATGTGCATTGTAGATTCCTACTTACTACGAGGATAAACCTTTCGGAAAGTTACGCACAATTATAACACAGTTGTCAAATAAGACATAGGAAATTTGAAGCTCACATGATGTTTGATAAATATGGGGAGAAAAGATTTCCAGTTACAAAAATTATTACGCCCCTATTATCTGTGTTGATAACTGTTCATTAGGTTCCGAAAAATAAAGGACTTCAAATGAAAAGTGGTGACCAACGCAAATGTGGTAGCATTCAGAAAGCTTCTCAGCTTCTCAGTCGCTCAAACATCCTTAGCCGCGAATCTTATCAATGTTTATGTTTGCTCATATATAACATAACAGATGCAGGTAAAAATTAATTTTACCGCACAAGCAATTTTTTTCACGCCACACTTTGTGTCTTATCGGGAATATTTGGTTCTCCGTTACTTCTGACCTACTTAAGCCACAACGTTACATCTTTTCACTGTCTTCTATCAATTTTATTTTCTCTTTTTGATCGATACATGAAAACGGGATACACTTGGTTGTATTCCATGTATATATGCTCGCTGTATATGATCACGATTTGTGACACGCATTTCGGGCGACGGAAAGTATTCCGATTTTTCCAGGTTTAAGATTCTGTGTTCTTCTGTCTGAATATACGTTTGCCTATTTTTAAACGTGTGATTCATCGATCATCAATCACGAATACGTTGCCTTCAACAAGATTGTGTTCCACATGTATCAGAAGGCTTCGCAGAACAAATAGAATAATTTACCCATGATACTGTTGCCGACGTTGCACTTGACATTTTGTTCCGGCCTCTAGAATACCTAATTAAATTAGATTACGCTAATCAAAATGATGCTTGGTTGTAGATGAATTTTCTACTCTAGCAGTTCACTTTGATTCCAGTAGGTGTAGGTCGAACGCGCTATCCCCTTGTCCAATATAAAAACGCAATAATTCTAGGAGAAAGCGGTCTATTTTTATAATTAAATGGAAATACAATCAGTTATCTGACAATAATTAAACCTTCTAAGTCCAAATTACCCTAATGGGTATCCAAATCAAAAAGAATAAGTGATACTAGTATTAACTGCCACGGTATCAAATCCAAATATGGCTGTATCCATAATAAAGATCAAATTTAAACAACATGTGTTCAGTTCAGACGCAAACATAAAAACTTCAATATAATTACAAAATATGGAAATAATAACAATATGCAATGATAAAATCTCAAAATGGCATCAAACAGAGTATCAAAATGTCAACAGAAAGAGTCAGTCATATCATAACACAAATATATATACATGCAGGGATTTTCCAAAAAACAAAACATTCAAAAAAGATTCTTCATGTTAACTTCGGCTACTACTTCAAACCTTGGCTGAAAGTCAGCTGGACATGTACATCACATCGGTCTTGCTTCTGAACCCATGTGATAGCAATTTCTCGAGCATATTCCGGTCAGAATGCCAAAATCGGGGCTACAAATTGTCACTGTTTGTTGTCTTTATCGTTGTTTCAACCTAATTATCGAAGGTGACGATGATTTGTTTTCACATATAAGCTAAATTATTAGTATATACGGACGCTTCAGGTTGAAGTCCTTTTACAAAAAACCAGTTTACTCACTCAATACTCATTTCCAGCCACCAGTCCTAAAAGTTCAGGGACATAGGAACATGGGTACTATGTCACATGGATAAAGATCCTAAAGTCACGCTCATTACAATCCCTATGAATCCCAGTGCCTCCTTATTTTGCAATGAAGAACGACTTCGGTGAAAAGTAGTGCGTTTAGTCGACTCAAAGTGCATTAGGTACAGCAGAAACCTAACCTGAATAAATGTACTATTGCCAAACCCAGTCGATAAGACGAGAACGGATACATCTTCCACTTGTTGGCAGGGAACATACTAGCTATCAAAATGATGAACATTCACAACCATCTCGCGGCACATCGCTCGTTCATGGGATTTGTAACATATTAATCAGCATCATTCACTTGATGCATAACATTCGCGCTTGCTTGAGTTGTCTATTGCAAGTAAATAGCAATTGTCGCCAGAAATAATAGTGCGACGGCGGCTTTTGTACAAACAAGTCCACAAATAGTTTGGAATTGTTGTGACCTAACCTTGATTCAACGATGCTAATCATCAAAGCAGCAGTCGCTTGGACGAATGGACGATGTGCTGTTTCAAACATCAATTTTCAGATTCGTCAGGATCAGCTTTCACACATGTTACCCTCACAATCACCTCACCAGAAAAGAAGAACAGCCAAATAGAGAAAGAAGTTCCTGTGTTTCTTAATGCTCTGCGACTCTTTCACAAGTTTTCGTACGGTCGAAAATACAGGCTTCTCTCAGATCACGTGCATCTGTCAGCAATATTCAGGTCGAAATCTAGGGTTTAAGACCGTTATGTAAATCGTCCTCAGCGGTGGATGTTAGCTTTTTTGTTTTACGTTTCAGAAATCCTTTCATTCTTCTTAATAATAAATGACGAATTGCTTTGTTTTCTCAATATGACATATACAGAATTGTTTTGATATCTCATCGTATCATTGTGTGTGACACACTGAACGTTGTTGAGCACGAAATAATTACTTCACAACAGATTAGTATATAAAGAATAATTTTCACACATCATATTTTATTTTCCTGCGTGACACTGTGTTCAGAATTTTATTGACTTTTGTTTAATTAACATCATCTGACGTTACCTTGTCTATTGTCAAATGATTCACGTAATATGTTTGATAATCCTCTGGCGAATCAAAGCTTGTAACTCACATGTAACAAGTCAACTAAACTAATGAACCATATCTAGCTAAGAAATACATTAATGGAACCAACTGCCAAATATAGACGAAATAAAAAATATTTTCGCTTCACTGGAGAACACGTAACACGAAGTTAACGAAACGAAGTGTAGCCTTGTCTACACCTAATTTTATTGTATCACCATTTTATCTTCAATAAAAACGTAAGAGAATAGACGATATAACACAATTATTTATTTATATAGTGAATGGATTATTCAAAGTCTACTCTGACTATTACAAAATATTTACCGTTTCATCATGGGCTTTGTACAATTCGAGGTCTTTTACGCCTCGTGCCCGTTCCCCCTCTATGTCTCCTTTTTACATTCAATATTTCGGATGAATTGAAAAACGGTATAAAATAGAATTCTTCTGGACAGATGCCCAATGTAGTGCAGTTCATATGTGCAAATGATCTGTTCAAACAAAACCGCACTTCCATGAAATTTTAATGATTGGCACGCTGATTAAAAGTTGCGAAATCATGGAAAAAAAATTAATGAAAATGCTTGTTAAGAAGCTGCAACAAAATTTATTGTTCTCCAAATATTCTTCAAAACTTAAAAAACTTGTTGAAGCGTTTTTCGACAAACGTCAGTCATATAGTTTATTTTGTGAATATTGAGTAGCCAGTGTCATAAAATGTCACACAAAGGCGATCGATGCAAAATGAAATTAGCTTAATAATCATGAGAGAAAAACTTACCTCCCCACGACCTTTTCTGCATAATAACCAACCTGGAAAACCGTATTCTTTCTTTAGAACGCTTTGGAAGTATGTTCGCTAAGTAAATGAAAAAATAAGATGCACTTCTATTGACTGTTTATATTTTTGTTAAATTATTTCTTGCAAATGTCTTTGAACATATTATTTTGATAACATATATCAGTTATTTTGTGATGAGAACCGACACAAACGGTCTAGACGACATTGTGTGATTTATTTGGAAAGGTTAGTAAATGAGGTCTCTTTCGAATAAAGAAGAATTGCGTTACTGTCAATAGTTCACTTTCAATAATAGTAGTTGATTTAAGTCAATCTCAAGTACACATATAGTGATGTTGAGTAACAAAACGAATTTCGTGAACAGAGAAGATATAGTATTCCTAGATATAACCAAGTGTTATCTGGTAAATGAGATGATACATTTCACATGAAAACGATCACATACTATCTCACCTGAATAACCGTCGTTCGAATCGTTCCTACCATTGATTACTCACATTATCAACAACATTATATAATAAGCGGCACCGATGTAATACTCAAAAATATAGCACCAAACTTCAGTTTACACTCCATAGTAGCAATGTGATGTAGATAAGTAATTTGTTCATACGTGTTTACATGAACACTTACATTATATATTGTTCGATTGCTTGGAACGATGTTATTTCGTCTCAGTGTGCTGTAATAAATTAAATCAATGAAATTATTCGAATTATTTTCACATATCTTATCCCGTTTATAGTTTCACACATATAATCTGGCTATTGTTGATCAGTATCAATTTATTTTGATAAATGTATGTGAGAAATTGAGTAGAGCAAGCATTTGTTCCAGAACCTCATCAAATTAATGGTATTGCTGTATTAGTTCATTTATTGGTAGCAATTTTTCAGACATTCAGATTTTTACAAATATCATCCTACTGTCATGAAAACGGCTTAACAAACTCACAGTTTCGTGTGCGAAGCGTATTTACAAAATGGAATCATGTTCGATACTTCAATTTACATAAAGATTTATCGTTTAGGTTACACAGTAGAGACGATGGTCGAAGGAATCGACATAGTTTGATTGCCTAGATTGATTGAGTACAAACCTCTGTAGTAAGTTAATGGTTCACATTAGTAATAAACGTTCTTCATCAAGATTGGTATTAAATTACAATAAAATAACTTCACGTCACAATCACTCTTTGAAGAAACTAATCGAAGATTATATACTAGGTATGATAATAGGTATTAAATCACATACTTCAAAAGATCTGTTTTGTTATAAATTTCAAGAGCAGCTTTGAAGTAACCATAGACGCCACCGATTTGAGGATCTTGAGCTGCACACGCTCCATGTTTTTCATATTCGTATTTCCTTGAAGAAAAAATGTAACTATATTATTGCTTTTCCTAAATAAAATCAACTCAGCATATATGATAATCATCAAACATGGTCATGAGAGCAGCAACGAAAATCGGCGAATTGAATTGATTTCACGATTGACTCGGTGCGAATACTTTTTTAAATCGACTGAAAATTCTACAACCACTCCCAGTATTTAAAAGTGGATATTTGAAATACATTTCGAAAACTATCAGCAGTTTTAAAATAAAAATCGCCCATCACTTTTGGCCAAATTTCAGAAGATAACTATATGATAAACCACATTTTAAGTGAAATGAAGGCACTTTGTGTTTGAGAATATTGAGTTGACTGATGCAAATCATGTTCAGTTTATTGTGAGTGCAGACTTTTATCTACATTTACTGATAATTTGTGCATAATGTGGTGCATGTATTCGAAGTCAATGTCCGGATACACGCTGCAACACAAGACATCCTGAGCGTGAATAAAATGATGAAACTTATTACGCTGGGATAACACAACTAATGCCATACAAAATAAGAGCAAGTTTGTTTCTCTCACTATGTTATTTTAATTCAAAATCCTGTAGAATACAGTGACTCACGCGAGTCATTCGATGAGTTCGGTCATTTTAGACACTAGTCAGTCTGCCTACACATGATAAGACGAACGGATACTAACACGTCGTTTATTCACGCTCAGACGAGACATGTCTTTTCAAATTACACATGTGGCCTGAAAACATAGTGTGTATTTCAAAATTTTGCTATAATTTGGAAAAATGGTATGAATGATTTTCCAATGAAGTCACTAAAAATACGTGTTCCAACATTTCAGACGACCTATTTGTATGCTTTTGAAGTCTGTGGTCGGCTTCTTAAACTGGGCAAACACACATTTACATGCAATCTTACCAAAAAGATGCTGTCAAGGAATAATTTCCACAACGAGGCCATTTGTGATCCAATTCCGGTCTCAATGGCTGAAATGAAATTCATTTACTTTTAATGTAGGTTCATCTCAACAATTTTTCAATCAAAGTACAAAATCATTCAAATATAAGTAATACCACTCCTTGTCCGAAATATTATTTTCATAATTCTTCAGCATAGCTGAGACTCTCTTTCGATTGTGCTTATTGTGAATATTCTCACTTATCAATACTATACTATAATAAGTTAATTTGGTTTTCTCATAACTGGTCATTTATTATATACTCACTATACTTATCGGTGAGTGTGGAAATTTTCGATTTCGTTTTTTACTGCCGTCAATCATCAAAACTTCCGTCACCTGCAAAATAACTTTCTTCAGAAGTAATGACTAATATTACTTCACTGTCAATGATATCTGTTAGGAGATTAGTGTTGTCAAGGCTCAATGATAAATGAGTAACAGGAATCCATAATCTTAAGTATCGAAATGGCCACCACATGGAGCTTGTTGAGTAGAAAAATATATAAAATGACGTATGATGCACACTTTTTGAGCAAGAATCGAATCAATGATCATCATATCAGATTGCACACAGTTCAACGTATTCATTTCGCATTTTCAGCATTTAAACCACAATAACAACTAAATAAATATCGTTCATAAATTATTTTATTGCTACTCATGATCTGAATGCTGTATTTGTGAATCATAATTTGGGTATTCCATTTAGTCTCAACCTGTCAACAGAGTAGTGTACTTGAATAAACGAACACACCGAAAACTAGTATGATTGTTCAATGTGAATTTACTAGATTATTCTACAATTAACTCCGATAGTTCACATATACAAAGATAAATTATTAATAGTGTGTTTTCACTTTCAAGCAGTAGTTTATTTGATTTTCTAGTTTTCAGTTGACTACAGATTCCATAACAAGTGTTGATAAATGGTAAATAGTGTTAAGGCGTATAGTGTATTCAACTCACATCTAAAAGTGACAAATTGAATTTTTCTGCCACCGTGCAATTCGGAGTTACGTTCGGAAAAATTTGAGGCCTTCAAACGAAAAGATCGAGCATCAATTTATTTACAAACGTATATTTCGATAGTATGATAGACTGCTGATTATTACGTTTTCCAAAATTGTTGTTTCTAATACATGTGTCTTACGTGATACACGGGCAAAAACTAAACCAGTAATGATTTCCCTACTAAATGAATCTACTATCGCATGTAAATATACTCCCTTGTTTCAGGAAAAGCATTATTGTTATAAGTAATTCCTTAGTTTCATGAAAATCACTACTGTATTTACCGAAACATTCAATAGCTTTTCTAAAATACTGCACCTGTTAAGTATAGTGATTTCATATATTTCATCTCATTTAGATTATTCATGTGAATTCTGAAGTTTTTGTGTCATTTTCGTAGATGAGTGCACGTCACAAATGCCATTCATCTTCAGTGAACTATCGTTATAGTGTTTTATGCAAGTTAATTTGACTTCCTAACGCATGTCATTGTGGAGTTGGTTTGACAAACGTATTTTGTATTTATTCTGGTATTTTCGACTGCTTGTACATTTACTATAAAATGATTTTACATGCTGTTTAAGTGTGTTCCCTTGGATACAAGTAACGTTGACTGCTCGATTTTTCCGTTCTGTTGTACACATAGCACGACACTCAATGCCTGAGCCTATCAAACACATTATACACAGAACTCATGTTCCTATTCGTTCATCAATACGCTAATTGGATTCTCATATGTATATTGATACATTTATAGACTACAGACATACGTATAAGTTACCTAACGGATATTTACATTAATTGTATTACCAACATATCTATAATTGCGGATTTATGGTACCAATTAGAACCGAACACGCACAAGCAGCCGTATAAAGTAACTTCCTTACATTTTTATTGTATTTATTACATTTATTCGATATATTTCAATATACATCTATTTGTATTCAATAACTTTGTTGATATTTTGAAATAATAAATTGATTGGTCCACCACACCATGTCATCAAATTCATTGACGTTCCACTTATTCACAGCATGTAGAGGCACCGAAATTCTACTTCCACAGACATTCTACAATTAATGAAATATTCATCTAATGGGCTGACTACCCTACACTCATTTATGCGATCAAAATGTAAAAGTTCCTTTGAGTTTCTGATTCATTGTTCAATAAACAAAATTATCACTTAAATGTGTAGCATTCAATACTGCAGTATTATTCGCCCGATGTAACAACAAAATTATATCTTACCATAGTCCATGAATTGTGAAACATGTCACTCCATCAGGTATCGGGCGCTTGATAAAATGAAAACAAAACAATATATAAAGATCTTGGTAAATTGTAGTAACGTTTTTACATTTCTGAACCTGTAACAAGTTTGCTAACATTTTATGTGTAATCACAATTCACCTTCTGAATATTAGGTGTTGTACTAGACTAAAATTTCAAACTTCACCTATAATTTATACGCTGTTGCAGATGCGTGAATTTGCATCATTGAGTATCTCATAATACAATTTCGTGAAGGTGAATTTTTGGATCATGGAATTTTAAAATTCAATAGAAATACTCTCACACATTCGTCACGTTGTGATTCGCATAATAATTGAAGAATAATTGTAAATATCGAGTTTGATGACAGTAATATTTGCATCATGCTGTTTCTAAATTTAATTTCTGCACAAATCATCAATATTATCATCCCTAGCTGTTTGCAGTCGAAAATAACTGATGATATAACTGAACACAATGCAACGTGTTGTCTCACTACAATGAAACGAATAATATTTTAAAACTTGATCTGGGGATTTCATCGTGACGAAAACTGAATAAAGATAGTATAATTCAAAAAAAAATGAAGCAATATAATTATGTT
>CALYCR020003343.1:0-22864 GCA_944470395.2 Schistosoma turkestanicum
TGCCAAACAAATTCAACATGTTGACCACATTTCTCGACAGTTATTACAAGATAAACCTGTTAATACTGCAACCTTTACCAGTGAAACGTCCAGATCTCATTAGAGAAACTCGTAAAAACTTTGGATGTATAATTAATGCTATACGAAAAGGCTGGAATGCTAATCTGAAACGTAGATTCTCTATCTGTTTTTCAAAGCGGGATGAACTATCCACTACTCGTGATGGTATTTTGTGTTTGAATGATAGTGTTCTTATTCCTCCTTGATTGCGCAAATATGTCCTTGAAGATCTTCATAGTGGACATTTAGGTGTTGAGAAAATGAAGTCCTTGGCGAGGCTCATATGTTGGTGGGCAGAGATAAATGCAAATATTTGTCGTACAGCAAACAATTGCGAAAAGTTTCATAAGCTGAAAAGTCAGCTTTTGAAGTGGACTCCATGGCCAGTATCGTCTGGGGCCTGGCAGAGAATTCATGCAGACGATTGTTGCCCGTTTGTTGGCAAATAATATGCGCTTGTAGTCATTAATTTTTTCTCAAAGTGGCCTGAATTTTTTTTCACAACTTCACCAATTTCTGACTTCATAATTCAAGCATTAAGAAAGGTGTTTAGTCGAGAAGGGGTTCCAATGGTGTTAGTAACTGATAACGGCTCTCATTTTGCTGCAGATGCAGTCAATACCTGGTTAAATGGTATAGGGTGCAAACATCTGTTTACTGCTCTCAGACATCCTTGTTCCAATGGTCAGGCAGAAAAGTTTGTCAGGACGTTGAAAATTTCCAATTTCGGTTGTTAATTCTAATACTAATGAGAGCATTCTAGATAATACAGAGTCCTTATCCAATACATTGTCGGACAGACACAGGATAAACTTGATGAGAAGACGTACAATTGATTACAGACACTTGGATTCCAATTTAAGCTGTGGCGGATGTGGTGTTTGAATGAACTTGTGACTTCTTGGTTGTTGTTGAATGCTTGATTTCGAATTCTAAATACAGTACATTCGTTCGTGCTTATCTAGTTCTTGATCCACTTACGTTATTTCTGGGATTATTAGTTTATTTTATAATTCAGATACTTCTAATTATCATAGTTTCACTGAATCACGTTGCACAGAAGCAAATAGACCGAACATGCGTCAAACGTGCATCTAAAGGACAACGAAGAAATTTTGAACCGTAAAAGTTGACAGTGTTGCAGATCAAGACGTGATGGAGATAGAGATGAAAGGAAAACTGAAGAAACACTGTTCAACTGTGAAAACGGCTTTCCAAAATTTCTGCACCTTATTTCATTGTGATTTTAGC
Organism: Schistosoma turkestanicum; assembly: GCA_944470395.2. NCBI lineage: Eukaryota > Metazoa > Platyhelminthes > Trematoda > Strigeidida > Schistosomatidae > Schistosoma > Schistosoma turkestanicum. The sequence goes on from CALYCR020003343.1 coordinate 1,312, forward strand.
AAACTAAACAAAATCAAGAGTGCTCTCGGTAACGTTTAACAAACTATACATGACCTACTTAATGTAAAAGCAACTAGGATGGAGAGAAACATAAGAATTAAGAGAAGTATAAGGCTAGCTGATGCTGAGACTCAAGTAATATTATCATTCGTTTAATCACAGGATGACCGAGATGGAACTGTCTTATCAATTTTGCACGAAGGGATTCTGGCACCACTACTCTTTCACCAAACATCAGACAATCGTTCACGATGCATAGTGAATCCCACCGCTGATACAGTTGCTTCATGTCAACTTCAAACGTTTTCGACGGCCAACGGTTAGTGACATTTTTCATCGTCATCTTGATGATGGGGTCGTTTCTAGAAGCATTTTGTTTGTCTGTTGCAGACACCGGTAATGAGCGAACTGCATTGTCAGATAATATTCTGAGTGGTCTTCTACTGATACAGATGCGATGACCATGTTTTCCTCAGCCCCCACTTGATCATTAATGAGTCGTGACAAAGCGTCTGCTTGACCGAATTGCAGAATGCGTCGATATTGCATTTCGAAATCATACTCCAAAATTACCAAGGCCCATCGCTGAAGAAAATTTGCAGAATGGGCTGAAATGCCAGATTTAGAGCCGCATACTGCTAACAGAGGCTTGTGATCAGTGAGGAGCGTGAATCTCCGAACGCACAGAAACTTGTGGAAACGGCGAACAGCAGACACAAAGGCAAAAGCTTTTTTCTCTATCTGACTATACTTCTTTCCTGCTGAGGTTAGTGTACGGGATGCATGCATAACGGCTTTTTCTGACGCGCCTGGAAACTGATGTGAAATAACAGCACCTAGGCCATATGCTGAAGCGTCTGCTGGTACGATGATCGGCATCGATTTGTCGAAGTGTGTTAATAACAATTCCGAGCTAATTATGGACTTGAGTTTACGAAAAGCCGCGTCACAATCTTTAGTCCAGTTCCACATGCTATGCTTCTGCAGTAGACAATTCAATGGAGCGCGAATATCATGCATCGAGGGAACAAATGCTGAATAATAACTGATTAATTTGAGAAAAAATCGTGATTCCGAGACATAAGTGGGAGTGGGCATCAGTTTGATAGCTCGGATGTTCTCAGGATCCGATCTGCGACCGTCGGCATCAAACATGAATCCCAAATACTTTACCGACTGCAATAGAAACTGGCATTTTTCTGGGCGTAACCGGAAACCGTTGTCACTGATGCGTTGTAGTACCAATGTCGTGCGTTCCCGTAGTTATTCTAACGTCTTCGCAACAATTAAGATATCATCGAGATAAGCTGCAAGCCCTGAGATATCTGATAGGATAGTATCCATTAGTTGTTGGAACATAGATACGGCAGTCTTAACTGCAAAAGGTAGACGGTTATACTGGAACAAACCACGATGGGTATTGATAGTAAGCAGCTCTTTAGATGCTTCATCGACTTCCACTTGCAAATAAGCATCAGCTAGGTCAAGCTTTGCGAAGAACTTTCCCCATTCAGCATAGTGAACAGATCTGCTGGGACTGTCAGCGGATAGTGATGCTGTTCTACAGCTGCGTTGAGACCTGTAGAGAAGTCAGCACATATACGTATCGTGCCGTTGGCCTCTCTCCCAACGACTATAGGTGCTGCCCAACGAGAGCAAGAAACGGAAATAATAACTGTAGTTGAATTTTCTACCGTGGCAGTTCAATTTGTTCCCAGTAGGTGTAAGTCGAACGCACCTTCCCTTAGTCCAATATCAAAACACAATTATTCTAGGAGAAAGTGGTCTATATTATGGTAAAATGGAAAGACAAACAAATACCTGACTTTTAATACACCTTCCAAGTAGCAATTACCCTGATGGATATCCCGTTCCAAAAGAATAGGTGATGCTAGTATTAACTGCAAGGATATCAAATCCAAATATGGCTGTAGCCATATTATATATCAAATTTAAACAACATGTGTACAGTTCAGAAGCAAACATGAAAACTTCAATATAAGTACAAAATATAGAAATAATAACAATATACAATGATAAAATCTCAAAATGGAAACAAATAGAGTACCAAAATGTCAACAGAAAGAGTCAGTCATATCATAACACAAATATATAAACATGGAGGGATTTTCCAAAAAACAAAACATTCAAAAAAGATTCTACAATAACTCCTTGTCGTTGAAGGCGATTCAACTCTTCATCTACTGTTGCTAATGTTGCATAACGAACGGGTCTGTTTGGATAGATAGAAGTCTTAGGCCCAGGTTTCAACCGAAGCGTTGCTTTCATGGCAGTGCACCGACCTAATCCAGGTTGAGAAACGTTTGGAAACTCCGTTATCAGCTTCTTCGTATATGATTCAGTGTAATGTGGTTACGATACTAGGTGGCATATGGTATTAACGGGACATCAGCTAATTTTAGCTGTTCGAACCAATCTAAACCAAGTTAATTTAGATCAGCTGGCGTTACATAACATACCCCAGTAAATGACGAATCTCGGAAAGCAACTTTACATTCCAATTGTCCTAACAAACGAAGTTAATTACCACTTGCTGTACGAGGCTTCTGTGTTATGTGCTGCAGGCTTGGGCTTCTCAGTTTGGTACAATTTTAACGTGAGAGGATTGTGACATCAGATGCGGTATCTATTTGCAATCTACACGATTGCCCGTTAATATTAAGAGTAATGAATTTCCTCTCACTTGGTGAAGAGCTTTGGCAGGAAGGTATCAGGCTCAATGCATTGGTACTGGATCTAGGAACAGGCTTCTTAGCACTTCTGAATCGTTTTGGCTTTTTCTGTAGGCAAAAGCCATCTTTATGATCGATGACTTTACACTTCCTGCATCTATGCTGCCTGAATGGGCAATTCCGCACATAGTGCCATGAGCCGCAGTGCCAGAAAAGAGCAGGTGGATTCATTTTCGATTTTTGGGTAGAGTTGGAGCGGGATGAATTGGGTGTAGCATGAGCAGACTTATTCTGATTAGGCGGCTGCTACATCAAATGAACTTCATATTGGCTTGAACTACCACTCTGAACTATAGTTGAGTCTCGTTGTAGGTTAGTGAGACGTTGGTACAAATGAGCCATGTCATTAAGCGTAAGCTTCGAAACTTGCTCCAAGCGACATAGTAGCCTTGTTCTAATATCACTGAACTTACTCGACTGGATGTTGCAGATGAGTATAAGGGCTTTGAACTGATCTTCCGACAAAGACTTCAACCGAAAGCGTTCGCATTCACGGTAAACGATGCCCACGTGCCTACGAAAAATCATCATCTTCGTTCATAATTAGCTTTAAACATCGATAACGAGTACTAAATAGAGACGAGTTGTCGTCAGAGTGTTGGTTCAATGTCTGAACAGTCTCAGAAAATGGACAATCTCGTGAGTTCAAAGACAGAATCAAATTGCAGTACCTATTCAACTCACTTACACCCAAATTTCGAAGTAGCAGACGAACCTTCCAAGCCGGAACCACATATCAGACGTAAAATTGGCACCATAATCATCCAATATCCAATATCTTTTTCATGAGCTAGTGTAAACCAATTTGATTTCTTCAGGCTCGATTCTTGTTCTTTTGGTAAGGTTCCAGGTGTTTGGTAATCTCCAATGGATGGAGGTCTAGCCACTCGACAGTGTAATTCCAATCAGTTGGCAGTTGGTTGTGAGTTTGTGTGCCTCGGAATTTGAATGGAACGTGTGTTGCAGGGCAGTAGGGTTTCTGGATACAAGCACCCGTCACATTACCAAACCGGCGATCAGTTAGTTGCAATGTGGAGAGTAATAAGGGTAATAAGGATAAATTAAAATGATAAAATGAATAAAATTTCAGAACTGAGTAATATATATATGAATTTAGTTTGTAAATTGGCAGTGAAGATTGTGAGAGAGAACCGAAGTGTTAGCAAGGGAGAGGAAACAGAGATAATAGGCGAGATAGATTAATTGAGTGATCTGAGGAGATGGCAATGATAACAACTAGCAGGTCTCAAGATATGCATCATGAACAGCTTGTCCAACAGGGAGATGATAGTCCGTATGTGAGTACGTGATTATCAAGTCTCTTCTTAAAGCAGTCCACTGAGGGGGCTGTGGTTACCTCGGATAGGGGAGTATTACAAGTTGCAACGACGCAATGAGAAAAAGTGAACACGAATCCGAGTATTCGCTCTTTGATGTGCAATCTTTCGAGGATTGCCTCGAGGGGAGTGGTGGTGATGCATCGGTAAGATCCTCACATTGGGATGTTTGAGCATGTTTAATATGGTGTACGCCATAATCAGATAGCCTCTGATTCTCCTGTAACTCAGAGGAAATAATCCCAAGAGCTGGATTCTATCGTCGTAGGGTTTATTTTTCAACCCTATCACCCATTTCGTTGCTCGTCTCTGCACTAGATCCGAGAGATTTATGTCTCTTTTAAGCAGAGGGGGTGCGATGTCGTTGTGAACCTCCAAGTGTGGGCGCGCGTACGTCTTAAACAGGGTTAAAAATAATTTCGGGGTGATAGCACCGAGCTGTCTTCGCATAAAGAGAAGAGTCGCATTTGCCTTGGCTGCATCCCCTACATAGTTCGGACTCGTGTGGAGGCTTTCTGTGGTTATTAAACCAAGATCGCGCTCTGAGGAGACATGAGGGAGCGGACTTCCATTGAGAGTGTAGGTGGTTTGCGTCATATAAGGCAGGAAATGCATGACGTGGCACTTCGGTTGGTTGAGTTTTAAACCGTTTTTCACTGCCCATTTCTCAATAGATGTAAGGTCCTTTTGAAGCTCAGTCGAATCCTCTTCACTTCTATTGGACCTCCAGATCTTCGCATCGTCTGCGTAGATCAATGCCGGTGAGCTTACTAAGCCTAACAGGTCGCTAATAAATATCAGGAAGAGAAGTGAGCCTAGGATGGTCCCCCGTGAGACTTCCGATGTGGATACTCGCCAGCTCGCGTGCACTCTGTTTACCTTGGTGCGAAACTTTCTATTCTCAAGGTCGTTTCTGAGCCATGATAGGAGTGGGTCAGTGAAGCCCATTTCCACAACCTTTTCGATTAGGCGTGCGTGGGGCACTGTGTCAAAAACGTTTGCAAAGTCGAGGAATATTACGTGTAACTGTGTTTTACTGTCTAAACAGGATATCCAACTGTCCCATGCGATGAGGAGATTAGGTGCACACGACCTGCCTTTGCGAAACCCGTGTTGAGCTTCATGGAGTATTTTATTCTTATCCATGTACTATCTCATTTGTTCGTTCACTAGTCCTTCCATAACCTTTGATAATATAGGTAGTAATGCGACTGGTCTGTAACAAGCTGGGTCCTTTCTATCTCCTCCTTTAAAGATTGGAGAGAGAGTAGCTTGTTTCCATTCCGCTGGGAATTGGTGTGAATGCCTGAACAGGTTGCATAACGGTGAACATAGGGCTTCAGCGCACTGTTGCAAGACTATAGGTCGGATGTTGTCACAACCTGGTGACTTACCTGGGCGTAAGGATTTTAGTTTCCTTAATACTAGGTCAGGAGTGATACGGATGTTCCCTAAACCGTAAGTTGGCATCGTGTTGGCGTAATACCGTGGTGTTGAAGATCTCGGCCATCTCTAAGTTGGTGAGGTCTTCCCCGTTTGGCCCTTTTAGAGAACACAACCCCTGATTAATAGGTTTTCTTTTGGACATGAACCTAAACAGGTGTTTCGGGTTCGCCTCTATTCTGGCGGCTAGCTTCGTCTGGAATTGTCTCCTGTCGCTTCGAACTTTGGTATTGCATCTGTTTCTCAATGCCAAGTAAGAACTGCGATCGGAATCCTTCAAGGAGACCTTCCACTTGTGCCAGGCTTTCCTCTTCGCCTGCAGCAAGCGTTCAGTGCTGCGCCTAACCCACGTTATTCTGTTCTGGCGTTTTCGGTGTGACTGAGGTACGTTGTCTACGACAGCGTTTCGGCTGATATCCCTCACTGCTTGCCAGTGATCATCTACTGTCAGCCTCCACCACTCCCGTGGCCATGGGGCATGTAGGAGCACCTCTCTCATGTGTGTATAATTTGCCCTATTGTAGCAAAGATAGAGCTCGTTTTTGTCCTGTGTGAGTGTTTCGTTTATCACCATGTTAAACAGGACTGTGCCGTGATCACAACTTCCTAATGGTACGTGGATGTGAACATCCTCGACCATGAGCTGGTAATTAGTTAACGGATAATCTAGGTTTGAGGACTACCCTTCCTTAGTCCACCTAGTGGCATTGCGTACGTGCTCAGTCAGCCCTGAGCTTCTAATGGCTGTACCAAGTTGTCTTTGGAACTAACCGGTGGGAGTTATACTCTGATTGCTGAGATTTAAAGATGGGGTATTGAAATCTCCGGCTAAGAGAATTCGATCAAACCCTAGGAGTGGCAGATTCAGTTTTACCTCAGTCAGTTTGCTTTTTTGGGCCTTAGTACCCGAAGGATGTCGGTAGATCCCTCCAATCAAGTATTTCGTGCCATTCGAGTGGAAACAACACCAACATGATTCTGTCACCTCAGTTAGTTGGGTGTCATATAGTCGCTCTGCTTTTAAGTGGCTATATATATATATATATATATATATATATATATATATATATATATATATATATATATATATATATATATATATATATATCGCAACTCCACTTCCAGTTTGGTGTTCTCTATCGCTTCGGAAGAGTTTCAAGCCTGGTAAGCCCACTTCTGCGTCTGCAATGTCAGTGAATAGCCATGTTTCAGTTAGGATTATGATCTTCAGATCCTTCTGAGAGCACATATTCCTGATTTCTAACAGCTTACCCCTTAGTCCTCTTACGTTGCTATAGAGGCACTTGGTGGTTTGTCTCAGCACCTGGTGCACATTTGCAGCAGCAGCCGTTGTCGGATTTTCAGACAAGTTATTTAAACCGACTCGGCTAGTTCTGTGGGAACTGACCACTGCAGGTTTTTTGCCTACGCGGTTGGTTCAATCATATCTTGTGCCAGAGGTAGTTGACCGAGGTTAACTATCAGTTTTTTGCGTCCATTTCGGCCTCCCTGCTGTTGTCTCACAGAGCTAGGTCGGCTCTCGCAACATCTGATGTGGCTAGGCAGATCGTTCCTCGAGCTGTACCAAGCTTGTAGTGTTTCGGTCAGGTCTTTCCAGTTCTTAAATGTTACAGCCATCAGGCTTGGTGACTTGATAGACGTAAGGTGTGACGGGCTGGGCAACCTGGAAATGCAAAATGCCATCGTGGTGTGGAGGGATAGGCTACGCGATAGCCATCGCCACTGTTGCACATCGTGCTCGTGAGCCTCGTCCGGGTTACCGCTGGTGAGTTCGGGTATACACTTGCCACACTGCTGCCTTTTTCTCTCTTTTCTCCTTTTCAGAACCCCATTCACGGTGGGTAATCCTTGGCAACTCTAGGGAACATGCACCCAATGTACACGACTGTCTGGATCACAGCTCGTATCAAGCGCGTTCCATATGACCTTTCCCAACAAATTCACTATTGATCTCGGCCAATCGCCAATAGAACCTATTGTGCACCTTCCTCATTTGTACTCTAATATTGAAAATGTGGCTGTATAATACTGTTTCTGTCAGTGATATGGTGTAAATATGCAATCAGAAACTGTCTCTTATACTTAATTTAACTGCTATAACTTTTACAGTAATTGTAAAAGCATTTGTGACAATTTGATCTAGCCTGTAAACTGGCGTGTCTCTTGTAACTTAGTTATTTGAGAATAAATTATTATTTTTATTATTAACTACCATGGTGGTCTGTTCTTGGGTGTCTGGTGCAGTTCTGGCTGCTGCACTTACCGACCACGGCCTGTCGTGCCTGATACGAATCAGCGAGGACAATTTGACCGATGGTCATTGGGATGAAAGGATAATTTCTTCAGCAAGTCGTGCTGATTCAAGAGTGACCCTCATTGGAGGGGATTTTCCTTACGAGATATTTTGGCCTCTGAAAAGGCGGCATATTTTGGCTGGGACGTCGCACATTCCGAGGGTAGAGCAGAGTTTATCACATTGCTCTTTGTCGAAGGCAGCCCTATCTTCTAGCAAGCTTCCTTCCGATCTTGGGTGGAAGCCGCTTGTGAGTTGGAGTGTTGCTCTTTCCCTTCTTCACGTTCACCCCCTGTTTTATATTGCTGGCAGATACTGAGGGGTAACAACAACCGGCAGTTTTGTCGGTGTGTCAGGCAGGGTTGTGGTAGCCTTGGTCACTTGTTTTACTGGTTTAGTGCCAGGCGATTTTGGTTTGGTCGTTTGGACTTTGGGGCTGATTTTCGGTGCGACCTGTGGCTTTGTCAGTGCCTCAGAAACTCTACACCGAGGGCAAATGTACCAGAACCATTGGCAGGGGTAACTCAGCATGAATCCGTAGTACTCTTTAGGTACTGTAGTGTCGCAGTGACAATGTACCCATGTACTACAGGAGTTGCTTTCGAAAGCACGGCAAAACAGTCGTCCTTATGCTGTTTCTGGGCGTTGGACTGTGTCGACCGAGCCTTGAAGCGTCTTTTTCTCCTATTCTTATCTAGCTTATTTGTCTTTTTAGGAATAGGAGTGGTGTCTTGCTTCCTCTGTGGTGTCTGCGTTGAGTGATCTAGAGTATAGACACTGAGAGGCGTAGTATCGACTGATAAAGCAACTAGAAATAGAGCAGTTGAATGAGGTAGCTAGACCTAACGCGCAATGGTTCTGACTTGGAATAGTTCCGAATGCCCGAAAATGTTTTCAGAGTGTCAACCAATGAATGGAGACAACTTTTTATAGCATCGGGGGTGATGAAGTATTCCGAAAGTGGATTGTTTCCCGTAAATGTAAGAGAGTCAGCAAGGACACGTCAAATTCGAAGCGCACGCAATTCAGCTATGCTATTTGTGATGCCATCGATCGATGGAGCTTTGGTTGCATTAGATGAGCTGGGCTGTGTGGAAGGGGAAATCTCCATGTCTGTTAACATTTGCATCGATTTTCAGCTGCTGCTCAAGTAATAATTGAAGTTTGGCAGGATCCATATATCCAAAAATACCGTCGCCAAATGTTATGTTCGTCACTAAGTATGCTTGAGGCTAATACGAGTTTACCTTGGTTGATAAACGCGAACAAGACTTTTACCAGCGTCTAGGTAGGCTGCCTTGAATCCCAAGCTGAAGTAAAAATGCTTTGTAAGCGTATAACAAACACCCAGCAATCACAGTACAATCAAGCATACAACTCTCGTTTATTTATACATCGGGACAGTTAAGAAAATAGCATATTAAAATACACAGCAGCCAAGAACAGCCATGGATTTTCCTGATGGGAAAAGGAATCTCAAGGTCAACTGATCAGCCCATACTGACAAACGTGAAAACCAAGATAAGACATTTGTCAGGCGAGTTATGGGGGGTCCAACATCCCCAACAGAATTTAGTTTGATTAAGTCAATTAAATAACTAGTGGACAAAATGGTGTCACAGAAATGATAACAATATGTCCTATTTTTATTATTTTCGTAGAAGCGAGTATGATTTATTCTCCGTAAATCATACAAAATCGTACAAAATATTGGCCATTGATTTGTAGCTTCTTTGGAAGTTTAAAATTAGGAGTTTCCTGGCAATAATTTTAAGACAGAATTATAGAAAAAGTTGACGGTTATTTCAAATTTCATCTACGTATAACTATGTTGTTAATTCATGTGATATCTCGTTTTGTGACGATGTTCTGCGGCTTCGCTATGAAACCGAAAATCCAGTGTCTTGTACTCTAGCCTTGGTGAGGTCTTCAACCTGCACTACTCGTAAGAAGTAGCTTTGTACAGCTTCGCGGTTTTCGGTGAAAATGACGGTTCAGAAGAATGCCAGAATTTTAGACAATGTTATGATGACAATTGATTGTCAATAAATCCTAAACTCACGTGAAAAGAAGACGTTGACTTGAAGAATAAGAATTCTCAACCGTCTATGAATGAAATTAAATGACACAACTATTTTTTCCAATGGCTCAATTTATTGAAAAATTATGGATTATAAGTACCAAATTTATCTAATAAATTTCATATTTCCCTGCAAATGATAATTTTTCAGTAAGTTCAGATGTGATTCATAATTTTTAAATTGCCTAATACATTACAGATCGATTTACATACAATAGACAAATCCTATCAGACAGAATATGTAACGCATTCATCAGACGATGCCAAACAAACTTAGGAGAGTGAATATGGTGATATGCTTTCTAAATGCTCAGGACAAAGAGAAATGCCAGATATTTCTCAACGATCTCAATCAATAAAACTTAAAATGACACTCACTTCTTTTGTTAACCTTCGTGTACTTTATTCATCCTTTCGCTCATATTATCCCTGTGATGTAAACGCTATAAACCTAAGCAAAATATTGTTATAGATGTTAGAATGAAAAAACTAGCTTCATATATTTAATTTTTGAAACAATAAATAGATAGTCACCCGATAATCAAACGGCCTCCGTCATTCCCGTATAGATCGCAGTTGTTGACAATGATGAACTGATTCGTTTACCTAGAAGTCAGTGAACAGGAAATCAAGGAAAAAATGATTGATTGAAACAAACTGTTTGTAAATTGGTTGCTACGATCCTTGTACAGTACAGATATGAAGAAAAAAACATGCAGACTTCTGACTAGTTGTTAGCACTTTCAAAAACAGAAAACATGATAAATTTTAAGAAACGTAACTATGTCTTTTCATTTACAATCTGTTACAAGCTGATTTGAACATTTTTTCATGAGAACATGCACATTCAGAAAAAGTCAAGCATTAGCGTCATCTCGTTAACATGTTGGTTGGGGATTTTAGATTTCCAGAGTTCGCTTGATAAATATCTTGATTTTGGTTTTATTTCATGGACCGATCAGTTGACCTTAACATCATATTTCCACCAGAAACGTTTTTGGCTGTGATTGGTAACTGTGTCATTTTACTGTGCTATTTTTGTAACCGTACCAAGGACGTCTCTATAGAGTATAAATAAACTCAATTTGAGTGCTTGGGTTTATTGTGTTCTGGCTGGGTGTTCGTAGAATACACTTTCTACGCTATATCAAGACTTCTTGCTGGTACACTTTGGTCCAGGGATCACAGTAGCCTACTTGACTAAGGTGAGCTCGTAATAGTTTGAGCATACTTAGAGATGAGCATAACACTAAATCAGACAGGAACTTTGAATGAAAATCCTGGCCTTGAAAAGTGATTAATATAGCGTTCTTATAAAAAATAATTAGATATTTTTTCGGAGATATTTTTCAAATGTCGGTTGTAATCCAAACATTTCAACATGCGAAGTACGATTATTAGAAAAATTTCACCACTTCACCTAAGTTGTTGATGATGCTGCGCAGAAATGTAAAGGTGTTAACTTCTTCCAAGGCATCTCCAACAAGAGTGATTTGGTTGGTTCATATTATGTTTCATCAGAGAATCTTGAATTTCCCTTTATGTATGCTAAGACCTGCTGCTGCTCAGGTCACCGCTACACTGGTCATCTTGTCTTGTAGTTGTTGTTGAGTGTGCCAGATAGCTACATTTTAATTTACCTAAGAACATTTGATCATGCAACATCCTATTGAGTTTGCGTACTTGAATTTTCCACTTGCCTTCAATTGGACGTGTTTTTCCTGTTTATAATTTTTTACTAACCCAAATGTATGAAATAATTTCATTCAAAATAAACCACATTATGTGTTAATTGTGTCCCTTGCACAAACAGAGTTTACGTAAGTAAAAAACTGGTACAATACTTTTGTCATTACACTCAATGGCTCACACAAGATAGATTTAGATAACTGGTCACGATATATCAGTTTCTATGATGTTTGTACTAAAAGGCCAGGATCCTACTAAATATCCTGTGACATTTTTGGATGAGCTTGTCCCATTTCAAATAATTCAATTAAGCTTGTTTCATGCTCAAACATAACAGCGGTGTTTTCCATCAAGAAGGTAAAAGTTACTTTTGTAAAGTAATTAGAGGATAAATGAATTTATTGACTATAGGCGGCTTTGCCTGATGTAATGAGGTATGATTTCTGTAACAAGCATCAATGATCTATGATTTACGTTACAAAATTTGTCATCATAGTGATCAGTAATATATGCGTTCACATAGTCTTTCAATCGGTCAGTCCAAAATAATTTGCTAATATTCACGTTAATGAATATCATTCAATAAATAGTGCTACTATAGCAAAACAATCGTGAAACTATCTTGAACATCTTTTATGACACATTCAGGTGCGCTTTTTGTATAAATACAGACTGATGTCGTTTGCATGATGTTTGATCATTCCTAAATCTGTACTGTTTACACAGAGAAAACTTTTTAATGCACCGATTATTCTGATGAACTTATGTATATCATAGTTTGCTTATGTATGATGACGATCGACATACCTTGTCTGAGAATTTTACAAGTTCACATCAGTCCAAAGTGTCCTACTTACTTTTTGATTCTCTAGTGATTCATAGTGACTCAGCAGTAATGTAGATCATTTCTTATATCTGATATAACATTCCAGTAGTCGACAACCATAGATTTGAATAAACATGTTCATAAATAATACTTGATTTCTGGTTCAAAACTTTTATATGCTTATACAAATAAGCCAGATTTTATTTATTCATTACTATCGTTATTTAATCTTCCCAATCTTTATTTATTTGGATAATGAATATGTCATTCAAGATATTCAATATCCAATATCTTTTTCATGAGCTAGTGTAAACCAATTTGATTTCTTCAGGCTCGATTCTTGTTCTTTTGGTACGGTTCCAGGTGTTTGGTAATCTCCAATGGATGGAGGTCTAGCCACTCGACAGTGTAATTCCAATCAGTTGGCAGTTGGTTGTGAGTTTGTGTGCCTCGGAATTTGAATGGAACGTGTGTTGCAGGGCAGTAGGGTTTCTGGATACAAGCACCCGTCACATTACCAAACCGGCGATCAGTTAGTTGCAATGTGGAGAGTAATAAGGGTAATAAGGATAAATTAAAATGATAATATGAATAAAATTTCAGAACTGAGTAATATATATATGAATTTAGTTTGTAAATTGGCAGTGAAGATTGTGAGAGAGAACCGAAGTGTTAGCAAGGGAGAGGAAACAGAGATAATAGGCGAGATAGATTAATTGAGTGATCTGAGGAGATGGCAATGATAACAACTAGCAGGTCTCAAGATATGCATCATGAACAGCTTGTTCAATAATCACAAAGGTTTAAATTGATTATTTGATATCAAATTATTCATTAGATTGTGTTGAATCTTTTGCACTTCAAAAAATCTATTACTATTCATATCAATAAAATTCGAGCCATGTAATTTGACTACTGTTACTGCTTACTTATGCTCGTTACGCCTTATGTAACACGGACAGCAGATCATGGGATATTTTCTGGTGAATGTAGGTTTATGGGTTTGGACCTTTATGTGAAGAAATCGCAAACGCTATGACCAACCATCCCCCTTTGTCCAGGCCAAAAACAGGAAGTAACCGATGAAAAATAGCTTAAGGTGGAATTCAAAGACTTTCATTTCGGAACCGAAAAATTGTTACCGTAAACTTTTATCTAATATTGAGGAATAGTATACCGTTGCCACCATTTAGCTTCATTGCAGTTTCACGTTGACATCCTGAATTAAAATTTTCTAAACAAATTATTTCCTGTTCATAGATAATAGCAAAATGTGATGTTAAAGATTGGAGAGTTGCAAAACTGTGTGGGTTGTTGATCATTTTCATTATGAACTGAGAAGCACGAGAGAAAAATTTGACACCACGGTATACGTGAAAATGAGATACAAGTAGACGATAATGTGTGAATTATTTAATTTCAGAAAAATCAATGCACACAAATTTACAAAATATTTTGAGGCAACATACATATATGTTTGGATAATCAAATGTCCTAGATAAGTTACGCTTTATGCGATATTTATAGTCAAGTGTTTAAGAATTGTTTAACTGAAAGTATTAGTTGGCTAAAACAGTAGAACATATAAAACATGGTAAAATAAAATGTTACTATTAAGTCGTAAATTGTCGTTATACAGAGCATCAACTCACAATCATTTCATAAGACTTTTGCAGTTAACACTAAGTAAACGAATAATTCACTTATATCAAGAAAATAATTGTAACAAAGCAACTGAAACTTGAAATGTCATATTTGATACCTATTTCTACTAAAAACAACGCTTTGACTTGTGGAAATTTTGAGGTTGAACCTAGCTAAACATCATTCAAACATAAGGACCGAATTTTCAGATAAAACGTTGAAAAAATTCAGATTTCGAAATTATAAACCGATATTTGAAACAATTTGCACTTGATGTTGCACAGATCCATTAGCACATTTATTGTGCTGAATTTCATGTTTACTAGGGAATAACGTCATGAAGAAAATTTAGGAGTTTTAGTTAGATGGCGAAACTACTAGAATTCTAATCTTTCGGATGTAAGAACTTATTCACCGGAGACAATGAGTGAGGTTGCGCGATACCTTCAAATTGAATAAAGTTAGACAATAACATCTTCAGATATATCTGATCTTTCGTCCAGAGGTTGTGCATTCATGTAGGAGATCAAAATTATTTTGATTCTCACTTGTTGGTGTCATGGGTACGCACTAGGACCTACTGCATTTGAACGAAATGGCTGTTCTAGTTCTTCTAGGTATCTGATGATGGTCTAAAATAGATCCATTCCTGATTTCAATCAATATAAATAATCTCCACAACTGGACAATGTAATCTAAGAATCAGGGAAGTATATATTGTTCTGAAGTTCTAAACTACCTTTCTATCGTGAGATCTGTTTTAGTTAGCTTCAAGTTATGCTTGTCGCTCAAACAGTATTGCAAGCTACTACATTAGAAAGAAAATCTATTGTTTAAAACATTACTCTATTTATATTCATTCCAAATGTGACTGTTTACACAAACGTTTTCAAGAACAGATGAAATGTACACAATAACGTTCACTTTTCATTTGATAAAGATTGAACGACATCAATACACTTACATTTAACATAATTATAGCTAAGAACAATAATCAAATCTTCAAGCTAGATCAACTTAACATCTTTAGTTATTTGTTGACGAAGAATATCATGACTGAACAGATCATATTTTATGGAAGACTAAAACAAATCAGTGTCAGTTATATGTCACTTGCTTAGCACAAATCTATAAAATAGTAATAAACTCAAACAGAACCTCTATCCAGTGATCTCAGATTATTCTCCAACTTTCAAGATCATGTTACTTTCCACTAACCGTTGAGCTGCTAAATTAGGAAACGCTATGAGTTTTAGGCAAAATGCTTGCTTGACCTACATATCAGTTTGTATTATTCTTAAAAAGAAGTTTCTCATTCCTTCATTATTGAATCTTGTTTGAAATAACATATTAAGGTCAGTGTTGAACGTAACAGCTAATCATTTAGCTTATTAGATAGTTCAGGCCTAACGAAAAGTGTTAGAGCGAAAATTGGCAGATTATTCCTTCACACCATTTGACTTTTGTGACACTGAAAAATCAGTTGCTACAAATTGCTTGAAATACAAGCAAATATGCAGGATATTTTATTTCACAAAAAGTTTCATGTTATGTGAATAATAAATAAATACAAAGTGAATAACATATCATGAACTGATAGAACTGAGTGATGTGAAAAAAATGCTCCCGTCAGAATTTGAATGAATTAAGGAGAAGTCATGAAATACTGAATTCACCGATGATGTGTGTAAGATATATTGCGAATAATTAATCTGAAAAATGAAATTTAATTTTTTGATATGCACCTTCCGTTGTTCTGTAATTCCTCCCGATTATATTGATCACTCTATTGACTGGTGTACTGAGATGTTACAAATTGGTCACTTGATACACAGTATCTGCGAAGGAAAAATCATTGTCGTGTAATAAAGTTTACTGAGAGATTTTCTAGTAATACAACTTACCATTCAATCCTAAAATTCTGAATGAATATATTTGTTGGTTTTCATGATATTTGATCAATGCACAATCTCGTAAAACATGTTATAAATATGCCGAATGACGGTTTATTGATACAGGTATATCATGCTTCAATCTTTCATTTGTTCAATGGTCTTTGGTTAAACTAATATGTTTGAATACGGATGGATATCACTGTTTACAATATCCATGTTATCATTCCTGTAGATTGCTCCGTAGGTACAGAAAATGAAAATGTTTAAGGAAAAATGGCTTGATCTGAGTAACTGAAAGCTCACTTATAACTCATATATATTTGATTGGAAGGTGAGATACGCGAGATAAAGTCACATTCTTTAATATAAGCAACTAACCACTCGAGGTTATGATTTAATAACGTTGTGGACCAAAACATCCTTTACTAAAGAATTAATATGTATATACAAAAGTCTCAACTTTGAAGACCTTTCTACAACAGCAAAATAACAAGTTTTCGTAGTATGGTTATGGTATTTGCCACATGAATTGTGAAGAGGAAACGGAACAAAATTACTTGTTTTGCTAAAAATAATGCTTTAGGCAGTTATGTCCACGATTCTTACACCAGCTACCTTAATCGGACGTGTATTCCGCTCAAGCGAAGTTTGAAAAGCATTGGAAGGCTCTATGAGATTCATGACTTTACATGACTTCGAGGCTAGGGCCTTTAGTTGCTTAGCACGTCTGAGAGTGACAGTCGAATGTAACGACTCAGTTCGTGTCTTTCCGTAGACCAAGACATAACCGGGTCCATTTCCGAACTCGTTTGTCAATCTTTTCCAATTCCGTTAAGTCCACGAGGCCTAGCAGGCTAACATATTATAATCTCGGAAGGGCATATCCCTTCAGCATTTGTAGCCGCTGTATCGGATCGGCCGGTGCGTCAGCAATTTCTTTCAAATGCCTCTCGGCCACTGTCCGTAGTGACTGTTTGTTGATCCAACTGTAGAAATACCAGATACCAAGATACTTGAAACTGTCATTGACTCCCAAAGTTCCCAATGGTATACCGCCAACCATGTATGTCTGTGGAACTACGCACATGGATTTCTGCTTAACCAATGCCGTTACAGTCAACGAGTTTGACTTTGCAGCGTTAATCCCTAGGCCAGCTTTTCCTAGGGCGCTCGTTAACGAGCTGAGCTTAGTCTGCATTCTCGAAGTGGTCTCTGCGAAAAGCATCATGTCATCAGCGAATGACAATGCGCCCAGCTGTCCGCCGCCGATGCACGCTCCGCGTCTGTTATCAACCTGTCTTAAGAACTCATCCATACACAGGATGAATAGCAGAGGCAAAAGAGGGTCACCTTGTCTCACCCTTTTGCCAACCTGCACCGTGTTACCTGTGACTGTTGTTCTTGACGTCCTATAACAGTTCGCTATGTACCTAACTAGGGGAGTGGATCCTCCATATATTCGCGCCAGTCGTACAATCGTTTCGTGAGATACGGCGTCAAACGCCTTCAAAACGTCAGCTGAACACACAACCAAGTTACGCGATCTAGTTTTTGCTTCGCATAACGCCGACTGGACCGTGACAGCGCATTCAAAGCACCCGTCTCGCCTAAAGAATAAGAATTACGGACCGAGAGTGGGGACTCGCTCGAGCCACCTGCTTGCCAGTACTCTATGAAGGCAGCGTACCATTACTGATGTGAGTGATATCGGCCGATAGTCCCCTGGAGACTCCGGATTATCATACTTGGCTATAAATGTTATTCGCACAAGATTTAAGTTTTCTGGTACCGCCTCCAGCGCTAACATAAGGTTCAATAGCCCTAAAATATGGCTATGCCGCCACTTATACAGTTGCTTGGGCTTGACTTAATCAAGCCCCGGGGCAGTGTTGCCCATTAGGTTCAGTACAGTGGCCACCTCTGTGATTTTTATTGGACGGACTAATTCCCATTGGTTGTCTATTAGTTTTGCTACCGGACGGTCGTCAGTAGCGGTTGTACTCGAGATGAGACTACAACAGTACTCCTGGAAGCACCTCATGTGCCGCCTTTCTGAGGTTGGTACGCATCAACCCTCTCGGAGATTTCGCTCTTCCAACCTCTGTACCGCTTGGTTCCGAGGGTCCCCTTGGCTTGACCCGGCGCTCAGTTCTCCTACCTGAATAGGGGAACCACTTTATTTCGTAACGCTCTAGGCGTTCTCTAGCTTGTTCAATGTTTATTCGGACTAGCGCGTTCGCTAGTTTATAAAGGACGTGCCTCCTGTCGCAAGTGGTTATAACGTCCCGCAGGAGGCTTTCCTTCCAGTCATCAGTCATCGAAACTTCACTTATAGATCCACCAAGATCAATGGCACGGTCACCTCTTTCGTTAGTGGTATCAGGTGGTGCCCATTTGAGGCCCAGAAGGCGCCTCTTGATCGCCTCTCGCGATCTCCGTTGTATCTGTGACGACAGCGTATCGTAAACGCATATTTGGTATTTTTTGCTGCCTGTGTCACCGCGCAGGCTGTTCGCTGCTGCTAGAAGGTAATCATCTTCTTTGTGACTCCAGCTCCATGCTCGCTGAGTCGTTAACGTGGCCACTCTCATCTGATTGTAATCAGATAGGTGCCGATGCCTCATATGCTGGCTCAAACCTCTCGCTGTCTTGCAAGTGAACTGACATATTTGGCACTGTTGGATTTGCAGCGGGGTGACGCCGCTTGTTGATGGCAGAATGCACGTTGGAAGGACATGGCTAGGCAAGTCAACATTACCTTCCGTGCTGAGGCAACTTGCTGTGGTACCGATACGCTAACTGCCCCGAGGAGAAAGTCGGTACATAATTAATTTTTCGTATATTTGTGTTCATCATGGTTAGGGTTTGGGAATGGAATGATGTGCAACACGTTTACCCACAGACCATCCCAAAGCTGTTCGGAGCGTACCTACTATGGTAGGGTCTTTAGAGGGTCAGTCCACCGGTCCATTGCTGAACTGGATAACCATCAGACAGGATTTGTTAACTCATCTACCGACCTAGGGCCGGCGGACGCGTTCCCACCCTCGGATAGTAAGGGCAGGCGGAGTCAAACGGTCTTTCCCAAATCAGGGACGTACAGGTACGCCCATTGACCCGAGGCAGATCTCCGAACTTACTCTATGATTTGATCATATTACAGTCGTTTGCTGGAAACGATTCAGTATCTTCACGCTCAGACCACAAGTGAGTATTTGGTGTCGCCCCGCGTACATCAAGAACTGTGTACATTTTATTGTCATCGCTCTGGCGAACTGACAGACCTAATAGGCCAGGACGGATAGGGTCCAGACTCACAATGAACACGAAGGCTAGGAGCAGCAACGTTACGGGTACAGTATGACTTCATAGTGTGACTGGGATTCAGACCTAAAGGCGTTCGTTACTAATCCCACAGATATCGTCCAAGCCGCCTCGGTCAATCGGCCAATAGGATAGACTATTGATTCGCGTTAGCTATTCCTCAAGTACTAAGCAGAGCAGCCTCAGCGAACGCATAAGCGACTTTAGACGCAGCGCTGTAAACAACGCCACTTTGCCTGGTAGGACCACGAAGAGGTATCCACCATCACAAACCCCAGAAGGCTCCGTTTATGCGCGTCACCTAATATACTCATTCAGTCAGATGACGAGGTATTTCTCTATGCTTGGTTAACAGACAAGCCCGCTGCACATGCACACCACTGCTTTTTAAGCAACTCAGGGACTTTCACTTTAGCCATTCAGTGATCACCCCAGCCCCAATCGGGAACATACATGTTGTCCAGTTCGGTCTGCAAGCGGGTCGGACGTCCAAAAAGCATGCACAGGAACAGTGGCCTCCGTTCGGGAACTTATGAATCAACATGATCCCTCTAACCAGTCCACTACCCGAGATCCTCAATCGGCATGAGCGGCAAGGCGGGCTTACCTAGCTAGACCTGGCACCCTGAACGGATTACCGAGCCACCCAGCAGTGCACTAACCAGCAGCCATTCCAACCGTATGGCCTCCAACGGCCTTGCGTTGATACAATCAACCGGAGCCCTCAGACCCCACATCGAGCTAGAGATCGAGTTTGTCCAGCAAGTTTGTTCAGCCGGAACGTACACACTCCCATGAGAAAGATGTCATGGACTCAACCAAGTGCAAGCACCCGGCCAAGCTCGGTTAATCCCAGTACATAAGTGGGCAGACATCATTGGCGTCTAGTACCCTTTAGCACTGGATCACGAAACCCGACCCGAGACCCTTGTTTAAGGAGCCTAGACGCCAGTTTACACAATACACCGAGATGCAGAGTCTTGAGGACAACCACATAGGGTCGGCGTCCATAATCCAGGATGTCTACGGCTGCTTCCCCAAACAGAACGTCCAGGGCCGCCTTCAATCATCTTGGAAAGCTGCATCACTTTCAAGGTATTTGCTACTGCGGAATGATAGCGGACAAGTCCTCAAACCATTATCGGAATTTACCTACGCTCGATGGACGGGATTCGGACTTAGAGACGTTCAGTCCTAATCCCCCAGAGTGGCTAACCGCATCCACAGCCTTGCGACCATGAACACGTACCATTATTCTGGACCATGCTAGGCACGGAATCCTAAGCGTTCGGAACGGCTTTCGGCTGCAGCGCTGTAAACAACGCCACATTGCCTGTCAGGACCACGAAGAGGTAGCCGCCGCCAAAATCACCAGAAGGCTCCATTTATGCGCGTCACATAATATACTCATTCAGTTAGATGACGAGTAATTTGGCTACTCTTAGAGAGTCATTGTTACGCCCGCGGTTCACCCGTTCTTTGCTGAATTTCTTCACTTTAACATTCACAGCGCTGGACCGAAATCACATTGCGTCAAAACCAGCAATTAGACGGTCGGATTCCCCTGGTCCGTGCCAGTTCTGAGTTAGCCATCGCGCTCCAGACCATGTAAGCACAGCCGCTTGACGCAACGTAGAACAAGTCCTCACGCGCTGCTAGCTACACGACACTAGCAGCTGAAACCTCTCACGATCGACCCTGGTCAGAGTCCAGTAACCTCACCACAATGCGGACCGAAGCACACAAAGCAGAAAAGAAACAAGCCTTCAACTGGACCGACACGTATCTGAACTCGGCCTGTCTGAATCGGCCACCAGAGCCAATCCTTCTCCCGAAGTAACTTATCCTACTTGCCGACTTCCATTACCTACATTGTTCAACTGCCAGAGGCTGTTCACCTTGGAGACCTGCTCCGGATATGGGTACGGCCTGCCACGAAAATTATACTGCCTTGCTTGGATTTTTAAGAACAGACAAGAGCGTTCCGTAAACGACGAGAAAGGTGGTGCCGTACAGAGGCTAGCCCCCTATCTCCGGACAAGCCGAATCCAGAAGGTGGATGCACTCCTAACAAAGAAGAGAGAACTGTTTCCAGAACTCTCGCGAACGTCTGCAAGGTCGGTTGCGTTACCGCGCTGGATGCACGCAGAACCAAAGGTCTGACGCACACCAATCTCCATGGACAGGGTCGGGAATATTAACCCGATTCCCTTTCGCTACTGTGGGCCGCAGTGCAAAAGTACTTTGC
>CALYCR020003345.1:7500-10908 GCA_944470395.2 Schistosoma turkestanicum
GTAATCTGGCATAATCAATACATTTATTAGATTATACAATAATGAACGATAATGCAGAGTTATGTACACCGTTTATTTTCCTTTGCAAACTGTGATCGACTAAACATTAGCATGATGCGATCCCTGAATAACGAAGATCAAGACAACATCATTCGAAGTAGCGTGTGAAGTTTGAAAATACAAACTTCTCAGTGTCGGAGCAGTAATGTTAGAATGTAGGATACTACTATTTCGCTGTGATTTCTTCCAGTTGACTAATTCTGTAATGCTTGCCAAAATTATCGCTAGCCATTCTGTGTCCAATCGAATTTCCTCTCCTTCTGATGATGTTGAGTAATTTGTTGCAGACAGAATTTTGGGCAGCGATAATCAACTCGACCACGTACATTGAGCAACAGCAATAGCAGCACAGAAAGACACAAGCGAACAAATGAAGCCAGCACAGCTGAAAATAGAATGATCATTGCCAGTGATAAGAAAGCTGGAAAAAGCGAAACCTGCAATCACCGGCATCTTTTGTGCACACGGTTTGCATACGCAATGCAGCTCACTCTGTCGCTTATAGTAGGAAAGATAATTATGAAGAATCGAAGTGGCCATATGTGACTGAATATGCCGAAATTCATCTTTTGATTGAATTCAAATGTCTGCAGGAAATCCAGGTAGAGAAATGTTCGCAGATCGGTATGTGAAATGCTCCGCTCCTGCGGTGGATTCGATCTCAACACCGTTAACAATCAACTGGTAGATGCACATTGCAAGACAGTTTCAGTTTATCAGTAGTATAACACATACATAAAACAGCTAGCCATACAAAGCAATTCATAAACTGTCAATGTTCACACTAAGCACGAATGGGCAAAGATTCTGAAGAACTAAACTTTGACAAAGATTTTGATCTACAGAATGTAGGAAAATAGGTGTACTGATTTCGTGCTCTTATGACTGTTCATTGACATTTTTTATCGCTCTTGTTTAGGAAATTACGAGTGAACCTCTTTCACGAGGTAGTTACTCAGATAAGCTTATAATACAATATCTCGTTAGGAAGTGAAACCTGTACAAGGTCACGAACAGTCATGACAACCGGTGGGATACATCACACCACTTCCGCGACTTTGTGATTCTAGGCTTCTTTACGTTTGTGGAATATCTTAATTATTGTTTTGCTCTGAGCTCCATAATTTTACGCCTCTCTGCATTACACTGTCTGTACTGCCTATGTAGTAATCTGAAGCAACGCATTACATTTCATGATTGTCATTTTGGTAAAATCCTAATATTTCAAGTAGGTAGGCCAACAAATATGATGACTGACAATCTGTAGACCCTTAGTTGAAACTAAATTATATCACGTCAAGCTGTTTCGACGAATTCAAAGTAAAAAAGAGTTGGAAATATTTGTAAGTGATTGACTCTACAATACGCAGTAATTCGGACATTTATCAATCACAGCCTACTAAATGCACAACATTATCAATAACAGCCAACCGAATGCACAATATTGTGATAGAATGCATCATGTTGTAGTGCATATTGCTCAACCTGCCGTTTGTCCAAACTTATCATCGTGCTCAGTTCCGACGTAAACTTGTTTGTCTACACAACCCATATTTCTGCCACGCAGAATCGATATACTCAACTAATCAAACACAGTCTACTTCTTGGTAGTAACCTTCTTAGTATTTAACCCACGTATCTTGAAACAATTCTGTACAGAGCAACATCTAAAACAGGGTACGTTTACTACGTTTTCTTAAAACTTACACTTGTCATCTAGTTTGTTGGATTACCCCACAAATTTATGTTACTGTCTGTGCCACACATACTCAGTCACAATCATACCCACACAAAGTGTAACCACTTTTCACATTTACATCCAATCATTTTCAAGAGATGTTGAGTTGACTGAATGCCAGCAGTTACTTTCATTGGATAAACCATTATGTCTGTATGTAAAAACACAACATATTTTAGGCTAGCAAACGTATATAAATAGGAACAGTAAAAGAATGAAGCAAACATTGTGTATTCCAAATCACTGATCTGGTTCGAGTTCATCACACATCAAGTAACTATCCGAAATTATGAACAGAATCGGCGGTGTCACGCATTTTATTAAAATCAACAATAGCCAACAAAGGAGCACCAACAAACAGAAGGCTGTTGTGGAAAATCGTAAGGATGAACATTCAACATTTTCAACAAAATTTTAACAGAGATATCGAGTACAATGAATCATTCACCAAAGTCACTTGTGAATAATTTTCCGTCAGATAGTCGTCAAGTCCCCAGTGAAGATCTGATAAACTCAGACAAAAATAAATCTTGTCTCAAGAGATTTATTTCAAGGAGAGTGTTAATAGTGTTAGCGATTGTATTATCCTGTGTTTTGGTAGCATGTCTTACTTACACATTTTATGGACGAAAATATCCATAGGTACAAAGAGAGCTAGTCGATGGAATTTATTGAACGATAACAGTTTTCCTTCTCTGTCTACTCTAAATAATTCCCTTCCTCTTGCTTTAGACTGACCTCACTTGCGAAACTCTAGAACAATGTCCGAATTCTCAGATGTACACAGACGAAAGTGTAATATTTGTTAAAGCTGTTAAAGGCGAAATAGAAAAGTGGATTAAAAATAGTGGGAAAGATATGTAAGTTTCTTCATGGTCATTATTATGATTGATTTTTGGCAATTAAATCTAGTAAGCGGATGAGACAAATTTGCAAAGTTTACTAATACTGCTACAACTTGATGACAGATTAAAATAAATAAAATTTGTTTTGTTGTTCCGATCAGAAGCATGTTGCCCCGTAAGCTGGTCAATATTTGAGCAAACATACAATCTACTCTATATGAATTATGTTGATTCTGATTATTAATCTGAGAATTTCAACTGATGAATTCAAAGAATAATGTAAACATTTGTCTTCATTCATCTGATTAGTAGGAATCATAATTTATTCCACAAATAACTTCTTTTTCGCGTAATGAGATTCTGAATGGCTTATTTCCACACTTGAAATGACAAACTGTTCTTCATTCGATCTCTGTTAGACAAATAAGACTTTAGGTCCAGTGTGTGGATATCTGAGTCATGAACCGTTGAGACAGATAACAACGATGTTGATGTCTGATTTCAGTTAATTCATGAATTTTCTTAATAATATTTGGTAGGCTCATCAACTGATATGCTTAAAACTATTAGGAAATCACCTCAGTCGATAAACGAGAACGAGAGAATGACGCACTGACACGATAGGCTACTCTAATCCGGTGCCCCGTCTAACTCTAGAAGTCATTATACGGAGTAGAATTTGTATTCCCAAAACACAAAGAAAATTGTATAACCTCAAGCACACAAATCGAGTTTATTCACACATCATAAAAACGTTCTTGTAAG
>CALYCR020003347.1:0-40850 GCA_944470395.2 Schistosoma turkestanicum
TAATCTTTGCTGTTATTTAAAAATTGTGACTTGTTTAAAAATTGGGACTTTACGATGCATTAATGTTCAAGTGGCACGATGCTACATTACCAATATTTTAACATCGAGCGGAACTACCTTCATTTTTATCTTTGAAATGTTCCAGAATAACGCTTTTGATGCGAATACTATTATTAAAGCTTCAACCGGTGATTTCAAATAAGCACTGGCTTGAATAACTATGACCGCCCTAGTTCGAGTGTGATAGAACTGGGATGCGTAATATTTGGATTATGCCTTTTACTAACCACGAAGTGAGGCGTTTGCCTACTTGTTCACTCATTTGCCTGGTTGTTCACCAGTTATATCTACTTTTCAAAGAAGCAGCTGAGGTTGCTCTCAAGGGGTGAGAAGCTGAACCGTCTACCGTTCAAGATGACAGTAGATGTTATTGATTGGTGTCCAATCATCTTCACAGAATGTTTCCATCATACTAGTTTATTTGAAGCTGGCGACTAAGATTAGTCAATAAAGGTTCCCAAAGTTACCGGACACAATTGCTGCCTTCAACTCAGTACCATGCCTCAACCATCATGGTTTCCGGCCGATAACTGCTCGACAATCGATTGACGTAACAGTCTTCTTCATTCATCGCGCTCGCGACTACTTCGGGAAGGGCGACGTGCCGAAACGGGTTGTAAGGTTCCATTAAGTCAAGTGAAGCGATTCCTTTCTCAAGGTTTAGAGCGTTCTGACTGGACATTTTCACCGTATATTACAGTTTCAGTCAGCTAACATCGATAATTTTCGGTGGGTCCACAGCCGGCCTTGAATCTAGCTCAGTTTGAGGCTTGGTTACAACAGAAGCTTCAACCGATTAACTGACTAAAATCAAATTTGCGCGAATTTGTCGAACTTTAAATTAAGGTGAGACAATGAGTCAATGGATTCAGCAGATCATTCCATGAACTTTTTACCTATAGGCCTCAGTCTTATAGATGGAATAGGTGCGGAATAACAAGTGAAAGCATGAACATGCTAAAGCAAAGCAAGCAACAGCAATAATATTAGGTCAACTCACCACCTTGACCTAACCTAAAAGTTTCATGCATGTAATTTAAAAATGATCATCATCCCAAGGCTGATATACAACGTTTGAATAATTTAGAAATTGATGCATCGGGTTACGTTTTTATGGATCCGTCCAGGCAAACATTGTCATCACCTAGTAAACGTCTTGGGAATACGAATTTAAATATCTTATCACTTACCTGAGAGTTGGACAAAGATTTTCGATTGCTTATATTAGGTTCAGAATTGTCCTGAGATGGTGGGTTCCAGATTTATTTGGTTAGTGAATTTTGCTCCTAAGGTCTCTGCCAAAATGTTTGCTGACTGGAGGTTATAAGACCAGATAGACTCTCATTTGTCGACATTCTTGTTTCATCAATCTGTCAAGCTTCCGCTAGTGAGCTTGCATAGTCATACTAGCCAGGTCTGAAAGTGTCTTGACTTCCCCATCAAACATTGGAGTGTCTTTTTCAGCCATTATGGCTTGCTTGTGATGTAGGATGAAACGTCAGACTATTTGCGCTACTGTTCCAGTTGATCATTCTCTGTTAGCTTTTATCACATGGTTTGAAGAAGACTCTTTTTCATGTTCCTGTAGTTTGGCCTGCATAAACATGAATAAGGATCGTCCTCATTTCTCAGACGTTTATCGTCTGTTCATAACAGCGCCTTGACATAGACATTTGATCTACTTTTAATAATTTTCTATACTTATGAACCTCACTGCCACACCCATGTATTCAGTTTGCCTAAAACGACAAAGGGACGTGATGAACAGCTTGTATCGTGCCTTCCAAGATATGAAGAAGTTTACCTGAATTCTTAGGAAAACAAAATTTAGTCACACTTTGGGTATAGCAGTCTAGTTCATCTTACCCTTACGATCGTTCGCACCTTATGATGTCAGCGAATTCCTACAATAATTATGTAGATGAATTTTCTACCGTACACGTTCACTTTGATTCCAGTAGGTGTGAGTCGAGCGCCCCTAACTTAGTCCAATATCAAAACACAATAATACTATGAGAAAGTGGTCTATATTATGGTAAAATGGAAATGCAAACAAATACCTGACTTTTAATACACCTTCCAAGTCCCAGTTACCGTGATGGCTATCCAGTTCCAAAAGAATAAGTGATGCTAGTATTAACTGCAAAGATATCAAATCCAAAAATGGATGTAGCCACATTATATATCAAATTCGAACAACATTTGTACAGTTCAGAAGCAAACATAAAAACCTCAATATCAGTACATATATTTAAAAAAATAAAAACCTACATTGATAAAATCTCATAACGGAATCAAATAAAATACCAAAACATCAACACAAAGAGTCAGCTATATCATAAAACCAATATAGAAACGTGGAGGCGTTTTTCAAAAAACAAAACATTCAAAAAGGATTACTTACTACAATAACTAGTTTCATCTCTTTCGAATGAGATAATAGAGGTATCATTTCTTCGTCTTGATTATTTGGGTTTTGGGTGTAATTTTCAGCTTTAAAGTGGCTATTAGGGTATATCGCCACTTCATCTCATGTCTAAGAAACTCAGTTAGTTTTCCGAGATGTCAGAGTATGGCTGTGTTTCCTTTTGAATTATTATGTTATGAACCATCTAAAGGATAAGCCTTCATGTAACATCAAGTTTTCTATCAATTCTCTTTAGCTGCTGTAAAAATGCATTTGATGATTCGGTCGAATACTCGGTGCTCTTTGGTAGTAGCTTTCTCCATCATCTTCTGAAACAAGGTTTTTAATGTAGGTTGAAAGCTGAAAAAGTTTCATATAATAGGCTTGTATCACTGATGGAAACCTATCGCCATATCTTTGATAGTGTGTCATCATTCAACTTTAATTGATATGAAATTATGTTTCACTTGCCATTTCCTGCATTGCCTCACTGACAAAAGTCTGCTTTCACAACATAGAATGCGATAAGCGGAGGACACTGTTCAAACTATTTCCAGCTGGAAGCGGCTTGGTTAGTATCTACCGGATTCCGAAATTCACAGCTATAAAATACGAACAATAAGTGGTTGTGCGATTTCGTGAGTAATAAAACCAAGGCAAGCTTATTGACGTGGTGATAAAGAAAACGTTACTCGATCACCCAGTGGACCATGAGACTGCTATTTTCTTACGTTTTAATTGATCTTCTAAATGATCGTCTCTGAGAAACCTTTACCATTTTGTAGTGCAGAGTGATTTGCGAGGCTTTCATAGTTCATCCTGGCCATTCGACCAATCACTCATTCTATTTCTTTTCAATCCGCTATTTATGCATGTTTTGATTTCATCGCCTTTAAACTTGAACGCTTTACCTTGCGCGTGTATTGCTCACTTATCATGTTTAGCTTATAATATTGAGATAGTGAAGAAAATCTCAAAGATAGCTATGGTGAATAAAAGGAAGGTAAAAAAAAGCGATATCAGTGGACTTCAGTTATATGTGATTTATAGTAAAGGCATCAAGCAACTGATTCCGGAGTCAAGCACACAAAGTAGACACGATAGCAAAGATAAAGTCCAACGGTTTGACTTCTACAACAAAATATCTTACACATAAGAACATGTATTCAAACAAGACATAAGAATGACAATTATCGTATATGATTATATAAAAAACGTTAAAATTAGTTGAGAAAATCATCATTTACATGAATCATATTGATAGAAGGTAGATAAAATTATAGTTGACAAACGTTTCAGTAGAAAAAAAAAAGGAAAAAAAAAGAAACTTGTCATGAAAGCAGTCCAAGACAATGTAGATAATCACTGAAAATATTTGTAATCCTATAACAAGTTAAGTTGTTCAACTATACTACATTGAAAAAAAGTCGATTTTGCTAGGATTTTCCTTTCAGTAGACATAAGTTTAATATAAAAGTAAAACGTAGAAATCCTTGCGTAGACCAATAAAAGATTGACGAAGAATATATGAATATACATGTCACATTAATAAACAATTTTTAGCATAGAACTAAGATAAAAAAAATTGTAACGATAATTTTCAATGAATTATAATTCAATTATATAAATTTACCCTGTATTGTCTAGGGCAATTTTACATTGGTTTTCAGGAGAACCATACAGACTGGACACGTGTTACCATCACTACATTAACAGTTCGGCCCAATCCTGTTGTGCAGCCACACAGGGACCTGGTACCCTGGTGGACCATTCACACCGTTTTATATACACACAATGGTATATATATATTTCCGATCAATGATCGCGTCAATCAACATGCACCGCATGAACAGGCCCTTTAGACTCATCCCGCTTACAAGGAAATAGGTCACCCTGCTAACTAATTTTGTATATGGACTGTTAACAATACTTGCCAAAGCAAACCGGAACCATCCACAATATACACTGCGAACCTCTAGTCTCATAGGAGACCTTGATACAAATAGGCCCAAACACTTCTACTACCACTTGTCTCATGTCGGGCAACGATTTTTTCGCGTTTCCGAAATTTTCATTTTTCGACCATATGAGACCTAGGTTAGGGGTAGTATCCCTGTAACGATAATATTCGAATGAAAAAAGCTCTATCTATTGAAACAAAATGAAAACAGAAAACAGGTTTAAAAACGTGGCATTCAGAATAAAAGAAAGTATTAGAATACAAAGTGAAAAATATATTAGGTGTCTCGAAAAAAACACTAGTATCAATTCTGACATTTAATTAAGTTATGATCATACAATGTTGACGATGTTGAAAGGGTCAAATTTATTCAATAGCCGCAAATATGTTCCTTGAAATTTAGCGTTAATTAAACTCTTAGAAAAAAATCAACAAGTTTCTATGCGTTTTGAAAAAAAAATACAACACACTTTCTCTTACCACCTTGATTAAGGTGTGTGCAAAAAAAATTGAGAAATCTCGGACAACTTGTTTTACTGTGTATGCTGACGTGGCATCGTAAAACCACTATAATTGCCAATTTCTCCGTGATGAAAAAAACGCAGAATCGATATAAAATTAACTGCGGGGTCCCTGCACCCGTTTCGATTGTTCCATTGCTGAGAAGTGCTATGTTAATAGCTCATTTGATCATCACATATAGAGACTCAAGTTATTTGGTCTTCTAATTATCCTTATTTTCTATAGGGATTGTGTATTTGAGTCTAATCAATATCGACTTTCGCAGCACAAGCTACAGGTTAAACGTGGAAAAATACGAATGCTTTACGTCAATCTTATGTTTAGGATGATGATGTTATTTAGAAGGCCATTGAATGCTCCACAACCACAGCATCCTTCTAAGAAAACGAAACAAATTTTCTCCACCTTCTCAAAATCATAAGTGTGTTACAAGCTTCTTGTTGTTCGCCGAAATGCAGGCTCTGAATCGAAAACAACTCTACCTTCTCGATGAATGTCTCTTCCGTCTTATTCTGCTAACAAGGGTCAGATACAGACCACCAATCAACTGCCTAATGGGGTGGCGAATAGCGGAATAAATTGGAAGACATATAGTACAACTAATGATCACCGATGCACACTACAGGATCCAAAAATACCAGCACAACATGGATGAACAAAAAAGAAAACTAGAAAGAATACTTACATCAGAACACTTTACAACATTGACAATGGCGATCGAACAAACGACAACAACGCAATAAACATGTTCAACAACCAAATCTCAAGGACTTTAAAAAGGCTTTCAAAGCAGGACAAATATCAATTCAGGATGAATAGAGAATAAATTCCAGTAGATCAGTAATTCCATGATTCTACAATGAACGGAGACTCCACAAACCCAGCATTATACTAAGCCCTATTGTAACCCTATCCAAGATCTCGACGTTTAACTTATCAAAGGATATCAAAACATCTGGTGGATGAATTCAACTACTCCATTAAGTTTCACACAGTATTCTTGGATAAAGTGAAGGGAATTCAAATTGACAAAGACGAAACGATGATATCCTTCGACGTCACAGCCTTATTCACCTCAATCGGGCAAAGCTTAGATAAAGAAACTCTTTCACTACTCCTCATCAATGACACAAATCCACGCACATATACCAAGCTGTACTGTCAAAGTCTGCCTGAACTCATGGATTTATGCTAAGCAACGTATTTTCAATTCAACAACAGAGTCCACGAACAAACAAAAGTTTCACCAATATCAGGACTCATTGCGGAAGCTGTAATGCACAGACTAGAACCGTCGACTTTACCAGTGAAGGAGACAAAAATGAGAGTTCGCAATGTAGACGACGCATTCGTCACTATCAAAAGGAACGAGCTAGAGAACATCTACAATAAGATCAACAACGTTTTCGATTACATCAAATTGACGATGGGGAAGGAAACAAACAATAGTCTATCATTTTTGGATGCACTATTCACCAGAAAAAAAAGAAAACTGGAAACTCGAGTGTTTCTGTGGCCAATCCACATAAGGGTGATTATCAACGACCTTAGCAAAGACTCAAGAACACGCAAAATCAACTACATAAAAA
Source organism: Schistosoma turkestanicum (assembly GCA_944470395.2). Classification (NCBI taxonomy): domain Eukaryota; kingdom Metazoa; phylum Platyhelminthes; class Trematoda; order Strigeidida; family Schistosomatidae; genus Schistosoma; species Schistosoma turkestanicum. The sequence continues at coordinate 6,539 of CALYCR020003347.1, forward strand.
CTTTTCTCCAGAGAGTGGAGACACTGCAGCGCACATGAAGCAGTAAAAACGAGTAAAAACATCTTGTGACTATCTTCCAAAAGAACGGCTATCCACGAATCTTCATCAAAAAACATCAACCAAAATCGTCAACAGAAGCTAAATGAAGTTTAGGAACCAATAATCGGATTGGTTTTATGATACCATGTCGGCATACACAGAAAAATAAGATATTCAACATTTCTCATTTTTTTTAATTAAATATGGTACGAGAAAGTGTGTAGTATTTTTTTCAAAACTTATAAAAACTAGTTGAATTCAACGTACGATTTTGAATTTTTTTTCTGAGAGTTTAATTAACGCTAATTTTCGAGGAACATAACTACGTGAATTTTAATAAATTTGACGCGTAAACAAATTTTCGTACTTTCAACATAGTCTATATTTTTTGATAATACCTTAATGGATTATGAAAAGTGTTACTATGTCTTTTCTTTTCAGACACCTAACATATTTTTCACTTGATTTTTTTCTTTGTTATTCTGAATGCCACCTTGTAAATCGAGTTCTTTTTCATATTGTTTTAACTGATATAACTTTTTCAGTCAGTTATTATCGTTTTAAATTTTTTTTCGCAGACTTTTTTTTGCAAAAACTATGTTTGTTGATGTTATATATATATTCATATATTTTTCATCAATCTTTCATTTGTCTACGGAAGGCCTTCTACGCTTTACGTTTATACTAAACTGATGTCTACTGAATGGAAAAACCTAAAAAGACCGACCGCTTTACAATATGGTATGGTTTAAAATTTTCAATTATTATCAAATGGCAATTATTTTCAGTGATTATCTACATTGTCTTGAACTGCTTTCAAGGTAAGTTACTTTATTTTTTTTCATTGTTTCTACTGGAACGTTTGTCAACTTTAACTTCATCTACCTTCTATCAATATGATTTCATGTAAATGATGATTTTCTCCATTATTTTCAGCATTTCTTATACAGTCATATACAATAAATGTCATTCTCATAATATTTGACTATATGTGCAAGATATTTTGTTGTAGACCACGCCAAATACTTGATAGACTACAGTGACTTAAATGACTGTCCGACTATAAGCAAGTCAATTAGCTTAGGATATATATTTGCAACAATGATAATCAATAGGTATCTTTGTAAATTAGTAGAATCGCGTACATGTCAGCTTGTCTACAAATACAATTAAGATAAGAGAATATTCGCAAATCGTCGATAAAACTTATCACCTCAATACTGAATTATGATATATGAGACGAAGTTATTGACTTCTGAAGAGGATTCCATTGAACTAACATAAATTTAGACTGACGTTAATAAGGTGTAACATATATATATTGATATATATCAATGTAATAATGTCTCACAAACATAATTTGTGCTTTTTGTTTGAAATGACCTGAAATATTGTTCTAACTTCGCTTTGTTTTTTAAACAGTAAGTCAAACTGCAAACACGTTCTCGCAAGCAGTTGATCCATGTGAGAATTTCTATCAATTTGCATGTAAAGAATGGGAAATAAATAATCCAATAACGGATGATGAACAAGAGATCAATACTTTTACACAGGCTAATAGAAACATTGAAAATTATTTTTATAATTTACTTGGTAAGTATTTTCTCACTACGCAGATTAAAACTTTTCTGAAGTAATTAATATCTGTTTAACATTTCATTATGAATTTGTTAGATGTCAATAGTAAAGATAAAACGTTTCTACCATAATTCCCTTTTAGACTAAGATTCATTTTTCAGGCACTGAGGAATTCCTGAAATAATAGGAATATCATTAGAAAGTAGCGGTCACATGTAAGAAGGGAAAACTTTTGTTCACTTCTCTAGTGAGGGATTAGTGGATGCTCACCGCGGATGAAATCATTACTAGGTAGAAATGGTCTAAGAGTGCTCTCAGGTTACTAATGTTGGTTTAAGAGTTATCGGCTTATTATTGAAATGAAACCCAGAAAACTTAAGACGCTTTAACAGAAAAAAATGAACCGAATCTTTAACAAGAACGAGCATTTACTTAACTATCGTTCAGCAATAAAGATTTTCGAATACTAATTTAAAAATTCCCACTAGAGTGTGCTGAATGGTAAAACGAACTTTGTCACCCACCCAAATGTGTCAATCTGTGCACGTCTCAACAATATAGCCTCTAAACATTCTTCTAATTACGTTGCATTTATAGTTACTGTTTGCGTGTGATCGAACACTCAACTTTTCATACTATGTGATTAAGTCCGACAAACCTAGAGTAGTTAGATGTACAGCCCTGACAACATACCTAAGCTGCTTTATAAGTATTTTCGTACAAACTGTCCCTAATTATATTTCTCGAGATTTCATTTGACTACTGTTTTCGCAAATCATCAATCTTTACAAACGATGTTTTTGTTTTAATTCAAGCTAACGGTTCATATGCCCCGAATGATACCCGCTTGCTTGCTGCTCGAAAATTTTACACAGCTTGTATAAAAAGTCCTTTTGATTCAGATGAGCACTTTATAAACCAATTGTTTCAACTGATTGAGATGTCATTCGGAAAGTGGGATTTGTTGACATCGTTCAATAAAAGTTGGGAAAACAAATCTGATGTTATGGTAAACGTTCTAAACTTGAGTTTAACTGACGTATACCTACCACTCATAAGCACAACAGGACATTCACCTTTATTTTCCTTGCAAGTTGATGAAGACACTAAAATAATTCGAGTAAGTTGATCACAAAAATTATTTCATGAACAAACTGAATGTTAAATAATATACTCTCCAATCAAATAATACTCAAACAGATGTTCTGTATGGAAATAGCATAATAAAGCTCTTTGAATAACATAAAAATGACATAAAAATGCGTCGAAATGTCATCATTAAGCAACAAATGACATCTAATTATGAAATCTAGGACTATTCGATAGAATACCTACAGAGATGTCGAAAAACTAACTAGTTTAAATTATGTCCTGAATGTTTAATTATGTGAGCAGACTCATGCACCCACTGTTTTATATTTGCAACTCGTTTACCTCTTACGTTATCGCAGATCACTATAATTCTTTATAGGTGTTTGTTTAAAAGTCAGTATTGCTATCGCAAATTAGATGCTCGTTAGTTAATTCCTACTAAAGGGAACATTGCTACAATTCTTTTTTGAAATAAGCTGATAATGAATTAGATTTTGTTTCTCATTATGTATACTTAAGGCATACAGTAATTACTATCACTTATGAGATTACGAAACCGAGTATAGTGAAAATTACTCATACTTTGTGTCGTTATATAGACGATAGTGACAGGACACCTGTGCTTGCAGTTATTATATCTTCATAACTGTGAGACTAACTCAGGATTTGTTTTTGTTCCATGACATCATCACATTCAGTTTGGTGAATAAAAAAAATAATCAAAACTTTTCCAGTTTACTTTAAGACTATTAATCTCAGGAGTTTCAAACCTAACAATCTCCGCCTGCTGAAACTTCAGGACAATTGCCGGTCCCTAGCCCGGATAAAGAATTAGGCATGTGTGTGGTGACCCCATCCCAACAAAAAAACTTCTCAAAAACCGCTTACCATAAAAAATAAATCAAACCATTTTAACTCTGCGCTGGGAGTTGGAGGAAGAATTATGACGTCGCGTGATGAAAGCCGAGTTCCCTCGAAAGTCACGAGGCTGATGCCTCTTCTGACAACCAGAGCAACCATTTTTTTAGGTACATGGAACGTTCGTACATTGTTGGAGAACGGAAGACTATTTGGAGTTGCTGCAGAACTGAGAACATACATCTATGAGGTGCTTGGATTCAGCGGAACGCATTGGACACAGGTAGAATAACTGTTACTTGCTTCAGAGAAACTGCTGTTATACTCTGATCATGATGTGGAGAATGCTTCATATACACGAGGAGATGCACTGATGCTGTCCAAACAAGCACAAAAAGCAAGGATAGGATAGGAATCTCATGGACCCAGGATCAATAAAGCGCCTACCAACGAAGGCAATGACGACGACGAAGATCAATTCTACGAAAAATTGCAGAACGTCACCGAAATATTTGACAATTCTAATGAGAGACCTAAATGCCAAAGTTGGTATTGAAAACACTGGATATGAAGACATCATGGGACGAAATTGACTGGAAGAAAGGAACGAAAAAGGTGAGCGATTCGCAAACCTGTGTGCCTTCAACAAACTGATCATCGGTGGCACATTATTCCCACAAACGCACTCCCAAAGTCACATGTGTTTCACCGTACCACACTACTCAAAACTAAATTGACCATATATGTTTCATAAAAACGCTTAGAAGGACCATGAACCTAGAGAGGACTTGACACAGCCTCAGAGTACCAAGAATGAAATTGAATCTAAAGAAGCACTAGGCATCGGGGCAGACAACATCACGAAAGTTTAACACAGCATTTTTTGGGTATACCGCAAAATTTAACGAATTCAAGATAACCCTCAGCTATAATTTTCAGACTTGTCACGATATACTCAATGGAGAGTAAACAACCTTGGAGAATAATTCGAAAAGAATCAAAGAGGCAATCACTTCAACATATAAGGAGGTTTTAGGTCACAAGAAGCACCATCACAAGGAGTGGAACTCTAGTGGTACTCTTGAAAAACTGAAGGAAGGAGGAACAAGAGTATAGCAAGGAATGTCAGCCAAACAAGAGTAGAGAAAGTGTTGAAGAGCATCAGAGCCGACAAACGAAAATATGTGAATGACCTATCGATGATGGCAAAAATGCTGCAGGAGAAGGAAACATGAGACATCCGTACGATACAACAAAGAAGCTCTATGGAAACCATTATAAAGCTGAACGACCGGTGTAAAGCAAGGAATGCCAAGTATTTAGCAACACTTAAGAACAGAGAATTATGTCGGTAGAGCGAATTAAAGAACTCTTGAATCAACCAGCTCAGCAAGTATGAGAACTACAATGGTACCACTCTTCCCCCAATACCAGGCAAAGTCTTCAACAGGGTATTGTTAAACAGAATGAACGTTTTCGTAGACACCAAAGTTTGAGACCAACAGGCGGGATTTGGTGATGATCGATCGTGTACCGACCACATTGCAACAATAAGGATCATTGTGTAACAATCAGTTAAATGGAACTCACAAGTGTTCATCAACTTCATTGACCACGAGAAAGCATTCTATAGCGTGTACAGCACCACTCAATGGAGGCTTCTTTGACATTACGGCGTGCCTGAGAAGACAGTCGACATCATAAGAATAATATCTGCTACGCCAAACAAATATCAATCAAAGCCGAAATCAGTATTTTTAATACAAATGTCAAGACAATTCTATTGTATGGAGCGGAAACTTAGACAACTATCAAATCTATGATCCAGAGGATACAAGTATTTGTGAATAGTTGTCTTCGCAAAATACTTCGGATTCGTTAGCCAGACGCTATTAGAAACAACGTACTGTGGTAGAGAACAAACTACATTTCAGTGTAGGCGGAAATAAGGAAAGAGCGGTTAAAGTGGATAGGACACACTTCTAAAAGCACCTGACTGCGTCACAAGACAAACCCTCACATGGAGCCCTCAAGGTCAAGAGGAAGGCCAAGGAACACATTACGCCAAGAAATAAAGAAAGACATGAGAAAAATGAACGACATCCTGGGTGAACTAAAAAGAGAACCCCAGGACAGACTTGATTGGACAAAACTGTTCAGCGGCCTTCGCTGCATTCGCGGTAACAGGCGTAAGTAACTAAGTTAAATTATCGAATCACTGATTTGTATTTCGAAACGAAAACCAAACTTCTGAAAATGAAGACATCGTAATGTTTTACCAGGATAAAACATATATTGCGGTATGTTTTTGGGTTATATTTAATAAGAAATTAACAACTTATTATCAAAATATTATAACATAATACCTTGGTTCAATCTTTAAAATGCACTCACAATCATCAACAAAGCCAAAGTGTATTGCTTATGAGCTGGTTATAATAGTCTACTGTCATCAAAAGAGAAACAGAAGATGTTGATTCATCCAAATTGATTGCCATTTTGAGTAGGAAAATAGAAATAAAGCTTTATTTTGAATTTCAGTCGGATAGTTTGGTGCTGATATTTTAGTTTTTTTATGGTTAGGGCATAATAACGTCAAATCTTGATGCAGACTGTACTTTCTAAGTCTTTGTATTAGAAGTGATCCATATCAGGTTTTCGAAATCAAAAACTGATAAATCAAATATGCTCTAAAAGCATGAAGTATACAAAAAATTACCTTGATTATTGATTTGCAACAAAGTACGCAAATATAGTTTTATAATAGCAACGTGTAATTCACCTTATTGATTAGAAATAAATAATGAGATTAACGGTTAATTTCGATCTGTAGTACAAAAATATCCTCCGTATGATTTTGATGGCCGAGAGGACTTATCGAGTAATTGTAAAACAAGGAGCTACAACCTGGTGGTAAAGGGAATAAGTGGAACCGATTGAACGGAGGCTGAACAGATAGAATTAGCATGGTAAGGGGTGATGTCGTAGTGCGTACGAGAAGAAAGAAACCAGTTCTAGAGACAAGCGGTAAAACTGATGTTGTTCAAATAAGCGTCGTAGCACTGTTATACTTTGCATAACATTGTTTTTGAATTACCAAGGCGTCACATAAGACAAAGAAGGAGGGTTTCTTCATGACTGGCTTTGATAACCATTGTCCAGATTTATTTGTTCATGTGTAATGGTATTCATTAACAACTAACAAAACTACATTTCTACAAGCCTTTCTTCACAAAACACCAACAATGACTCACTGATACCGGCTAATGTTTCACAGGCTCTTTTGTTCTATGTATCTAGTTATTTGATGAGTTAATACTATACGAATGCTCGCTATTAAGTTGCAATAATGATAACTTTCATCACTTTTATTGTTAAATTTGAATTCTTTTAGATTAATTCAGGTCAGCTATCATCAGATGAAAATTTCATGAACGAGGTAAATACCATATTGTTTTGAGCATTTGAAAGGTTGATTTTCTTTCATACTACCGTTCAAAGTCCAATTTTGGTTCTTCATCATCAATAGAACATCGCATGAGAAACTAGGTTTTCTGTGCACTGAATTTTTTACTGCGGTTGTAACACTATCACTTGTGGTGTTTGAATGAACTAGTAACTTCTTGTTGTTGTGGAATGCTTGATTTCGAATTCTAAATACAATACATTCGTTTGTGCAGATCTTTAATTCTTGATTCATATACTTCTAAGCATCACATCACTTTATGGTATCAAATAGTATCACTGCAATTTCCTCTCCGGTAGAAATTTGATGGTTTTCTGTTTCATGATCCGATGTAAGGCACTGTTCCAACGAACAAACAATCAATCGTAACTAATTTCACTACCAAACACCTGTCACGGTATTGAAAGAACAATAATCGAGATTATACATTACAACATCGAAATGTCAAGTCATTTGGTTTCGGTCAACATCATTTAATGTTATCGTTAAAACATCAAATCTCAGAAATCACAAGATACCGAGTCTCTGACAAGCTGATACAATAACATCATTCGCTGTTATACAGAACTAAAACGCAACAAATTAGTCACCAGATATAAAATAGGCTACATCGATTTCTGTAAACATTGTATCGAAAAAAGTGGAAGATCGTTTCACTTGTACTCACAGGAACAAACACAGCCCGTGAAACGACACTACCACATAATTTATTAGTTATGTGCATTCGCTGACTAAAGTAAGCAGAAAATGTAGATGCAAAATAGATATGAAGAAAGTATTGTGTAAAACACATGACTTTATGAAAAATCTGAGGAATTTTCGGCTGATACTTAAGCAAGTGTACTAACCCTGTATCTATGTGCTTTGTTTCGTTGTTTTTAAACAGGAAGGAATTCAACTCCTAAAAGAAGTGTATTACCTGACAGCGAATTTACTCAATATAACTCATTTGACTGATGAAAGTTTTAATTCTACATTCCAATTATTTGATCAATTAGCCGAAGTACGTTTCTCCGTGTGTTTGGCTTGTTAGCCGCTCATATATAGTGTTGGTCAATGTTTCAATTTTAGTCTTAAATTTCGGATGAATATTAAGTGGTCATACATAGAAATATCAGTTTTTAGAGTTAATGTGTACTTGTTAATCCAAAACGATATATATTTGTTCTATTGAAAGGCTTCAAATATCATATCCATTATCACAAGGGGATACGCTGGGCACAGTAGTTTGACTGGATACCATGTTAAACTGGATTTGTTAGCCAATCAAATTTTTCAAAGCGTATGACGAGTTGTGTGCTCAAAAATTCAATCATACTCCCGTTACTGGTTGCAATAAAAAATGGCCATAGTATATCATTTTTGTAAGCTAAAGCCATAGACTTAACCGAACGCTATGAAGCTAACATTATTTGTAATTAATTACCGATAACTGGTGCCCAGATTGTAACTGGATACACGTTCATCATTTTCGATGCTATTTTCTGCATCGCTAATATCTGTGAATAGACATTTTGTTCTTTTTGCGCTTGCCCTTTATCGTTTCCTACTCTTGTGTTTATTGCCAGTAAGTATATAGCCATTTCTTCATCTAAACGTTAGACAAACCTAGTTAGCACACATGCGTATCAGACGAAAAGTAGTTAAGAGTTAGGAACAATGAAATTGGGCAAATGGGCAGAAATATGACTTCTGTAATTCGTAATCAAATGCGTACGATATAACGAACGTCGTAGTGCTTATCAAAAGACCTGAATTTTCCACATTCGATTCCGTGGATACCAGAACATGTGCACTACTTCAGAACTGAATATGTTTGGTAGCGACTTTAATTTTTTCTGTTGAAAATCATTTGAAGTTAGTCCGCCTAGTATGCAGCTCTCTCGTTTCGTTGGTATTTCAGTGGATACTGAATATATTTTTAAACTAAAATCTATCATTTAAGCTCCATCTGATTTCGTATAGTTAGATAGCGATATAATAAATTCACTTTTTACTTAGCTGTTACATTAGTAAAATAAATATTATCGAGAGAGGTTGAAGTTCGGTTGTTTGTACAGATACTTTTGGTAGCGTTAAATTGTTTCAAATCAACAATTATATCATTCAGTTTTCACATAACCTATGAAAAAAGATTTCACTAGCACACTTTTTTCCCATTTCGTAGAGTCACATATTGAGATGTGTGGGTTGTATTTTTTTTCTTTAGATTTATTTTGGTCCTAAAAAATATTCTTCATCTCAGTCAAGACAAACTGTTAAAATGGATAACCTAAAGACTATATGTCCACAGGTAAATTTATTGACTTTCTTTGCATCTTTATCTGATGCTATAAAAATAAGCAAAATCTTTTTAAAATTCTTTGAGACAAATGGATTACCGATTATATACCGCTTGCAAATTTTCTTGAACACTTAACCACACAGACGTGAAACGTGCAGTATGTAGATAAACAAACATGTTTCCTGAAGTCAGCCGCTCAACATAACTGCAAATTGTCAGTATTAATAATTTTTATTGAGCAATATCTTTTGTTCGATTTTCATCATGAACGTGTCATCCTAACAATCATTCAGTAACAGACTGACGAGACTTGAAGGTAGAAACTGATGTGCTCTCTTAAATGCAGCTTTTCTTGTCATAGTTTTTTTATTGACTTAACAATATCACCGCTCAAATTAGATCTTAACGACTAAGTTTATACTTGAAATCATAAAAATTCAACTACGGTTTCAATTAAATCCAACTGTAATTTTACGTAAATCCAGTGAATAAAATTCGCCCAAAGATTAGCACAGTTACTCAGTAAAATCGGAAAACCATATCGTAAATCGTTCATTTGCAAAATATCAGTTCATCATATCGAACTGGACTGTTCCTGTTGCAAAACATCAATCCATTGTCACTATTCATGCGTTTCATACAAATTCCATTGTTTTCGAACTCTTCCTTTCTTGATCTTCCCCTCATTTTCCGCTGCCAGACATTACGTTGACACTCACGTTATATACTACTTATAAGTAGCTCACACTACAAGATGACTGAACATAGGCAAATTTTCCTCAATTGCCAACGGCTGTTATTGTTGACAGCAGTAGAATCTGTTAAAGGATTACAGCAAACCTCTGGAGTATCGGTTTAGTAGATGAGTTTGTCATTCGTCTGACAGGCATGTAAATTCAATTAAACTATCTTGCAATTATCGCATTTTTTCATAGTAACCAAGTACGTGACGGCTGTCAAATTTATTCATTATAGCAAATATAAACTTGAAACCTTATATTTCTTGAAAATATCCATTGTAAAATGACTACATTTTTCTGTTTAGATCAATTGGTATTATTTATTTGACAAACTGTTGCAATCTAACTGGGTTTACGGGTACAGGGCATGGAAAATAGAGATCGCAGATGCATTTCTACTCCAATATCTTTGTGGACTACATGAAATTCTGTTGGAAACAGAAGAAGACAAAAGGTAGTCCCAGAGAGTGATTTTATCTCAGTCTTTTTGGTTTTCTATGTAATCAAAAAGTACTAGTAGTGACCAAGTATGATAAGTTTGAATAATCAGTTTGTAAGAGAAACAAATTAGCTGCTTACGTACTAGAAAAATTGTGGTTCGTCAAGTCACAAGAATTATGATTTCGATTGTTATGTTCACTTATAGGTGACAAAATAATAAGTTATATTTAGGTTTGTGAGATATTTTTATGTAAGTGACTTGGTATAATCGATATTGTGAGATCCAAACTGAGGTTCCGATTGAGGAATAAATGTCAAGGTAATTTAGATACTCGTCTTCCCCAGTTTCAACCTAATACAAGTGATTTGGGTAAGTACTGGTTCAAATATTTTTCATATATATTTAAATATACATCGGCTCCACGGTTATTCCTTCAGCATTAAAACAAAGTGTTTCAAATTCTGGAAGAATGCTCCAACCAAAGATAGAACAAATCAATATGGCTTTCGACATAACTAAGTATCAGCTTAAACAACATAAATCAGTTCAGAAAAAATCACAGAAACTCAGTAAATGCACAAAAAAATTGAAACTATAATAAAACACTAATATTATTATCTGAAACTAGAATTTAACGAATTACAAAAATGTCCAGCTGAAGTAAACAACAAGGATAAATTACAAATGACGGTGTGTGGGGATTTTTATTAACAAAGCCTTCACATTGGATCCTGCACATTTGATTACATAAATTTATCTGTCCTGGTATTTTCATGTTAATCTATGAGAATACTGAGTATCTGAACAATGATAACGAAATATTTGGGAACACTGAATGACGTCTTCATACACTTCGAGTTTCTAGTTGGTTATAGGTATTCAGTTAAACGTCTGCATTCGAATGCGCCATTTGTCAGAATGCTTGGCGTGTTTCTGTATTGACGTTTTGAACACAGTTATGTAGTTCAGTCTTAGGCATATTGTAAGATGCAAAGTGTACTCGTTACGCATCACTCACGTTAGTGAGTTACCAGAAAAATTAGCTAAAACATGATAAATATTTCCCTATGTTGTCCAGCTCACAGGCAGTTCACAGTTGAGAACCTTAACAGTCGGACATCATTTCAGTGCTTTTACGAATATAAGAACTTTACAGGATCTGAATTTTCCACTTTCTATATTCATGAGAATCATGATTTTTATTCACATGGTTTGAAGTTACTCAGGCATATAACAACATCCGGATGTAAGCCTTGACATTGCCGCTTCTCCCTGATTATGGATTGAATGTAGCAACATTCCTATTGCAGTCGATCATCAACAGATAAATTACTTAACTCAACAATGGTAGCAAACTAATGCATCGGTATAGATCACAAACATTGTCCCATGAAGTTGAGAAGTGATAGACAGCAAACCCGGGAAGTATATATTCGCGTCTGACTTTCTTTTTCAAATAATGATTGATTGTTTAGTTATAGATAACTAAATATAATAATCACATTCACTCTAATATCAAGTAGTAATAATGTGTTTGCACTGTTTTAATTTCCATTGATATGTGAAGCGCCCTCTACAACTTGGCCATTTTGAATTTCGTGGTAGAACAATCAAGCCACTCAGTACATCTTGATAAGGTGAATCTTCAGAATCGAACAAATTCAGGTGAACAGAAAAGTATAACATAATGAATAATTATTTTGTTAACATTTGTTTATTAATCATACTAGCTGCATCTTCATTCATGTTTACATGTGATAAGTCTAGTCTGATTCACGCAAATGGACGTTCTCACCATACTGCAAAAATATCCGCAGTAGATGAACAAATCACTGGTCGATATTAAAAGGCTAGTACGGCTGATATACACGTACGATTGATGGTACACATATAATACAATTTTAGTAAATGATTATTTTAATTCGAAAAAAACAAATGGAATAGAGCATGCTTTTGTGAAGAAATTTACTTCGATAACGAAAGAAGAAGTATCTGGAAATGCTTGAAATCGCATTATCTTTGAAACCTGGATAGCGGTCATATAACCTAAAGTTGGTTTCTATCCCAATATTGAGCGAATGCAATATGATGCAGGAGTCAGCTTGTTCTATCAATACGTATACTTCTGAAGTACTAAACAGATAGTGAATTTAGGCAATCTGTCTTAAAACTAGTTAATTCAAACTCACGAATACCACAGTATCGTGTGATCACTGACATGTACGTGAAATATAAACAAGTGTGAATATGAAGACTTGATAACTTAATAATAAAAATGATTGTTCATTAATCGGCTCACGCAGAATATTCCGCATCTTAAATAATGGTTGATTTATATTTACGGGAAACTAATTCACTTAGTATATTAATTATTATCCTGAATGCGTTTTATGCATTCATGTAAAAAAATGTTTAATGATACGGATAATCTTTCTATTCAAATCACTGACGACATTCCTTCTTATTACTTATGTTTTCAATAGGAAGCGCCATATATTTCTCTCCTCATTGTATGAACCGAGTAAAGACCGTTTTTTCCATGGACACTTGAAAGGCACTACCTCAATTCGCATATCACCGAATACAACCAAAATCAGGTTAGAATTTATTCATTCAACATCTGTAATATCAAAACCAATAACAGTTTCTATTTCAGGCTTTATTCTTTAACTGATACCTACAGGGTTACGTATCAGTGAGATGAATAAAACACTCTGAAAATCTGTAACCTACTGACACAAATGATGTAAATTTTCAAGTTTACCTAAATGCTTCAATAAGTAACCTTCTATTAGAGCACCATATTTTAAAACTCACTGTTAGATAAATATGTCACATCAATAATTTTCAATCAAACTCAGTTGAAATCAATAATATTGAAAGTATATAGTGATGTGTATGATGACTAAATCAGGCTAGAACAAATTCGTTGTAGTCATTGTCTATCATCAGTTGTTCTTAACCATATATCCATTCATGTGAAGCAATTAGGTATGATATTATATAACGTAACTGATATTGATAAGAGAAGTAATTAGACCGTATTTACAGAACCACAATTATAATTTAATGAGGGAGCAGACAGTAAACGACTAAAATGAGGAAGTATATAAGAATCCACATGTGTTATAAGTAGAAGTCATGAACGTTCACTGTAAATGTTAAACTCTTTTTGTTATTATTTCCTTACGACTCTATTTTACATAGCGATCAATTTCAATTGCCTTATGCTATATCAATACTTACTTACTTACTTACGCCTGTTTACCCCCAATGGAGCATAGGCCGCCCACCAGTTTTCTCCAACCAACTCTGTCCTGGGCTTCCCTCTCCAATTCTGTCCAATGTTTGTTGGAATGAACAAACATTGGACAGAATTGGAGAGGGAAGCCCAGGACAGAGTTGGTTGGAGAAAACTGGTGGGCGGCCTATGCTCCATTGGGGGTAACAGGCGTAAGTAAGTAAGTAAGTAATGATATAGCATAAGGCAATTGAAATTGATCGCTATGTAAAATAGGAGTCGTAAGGAAATAATAACAAAAAAAAGTTTAACATTTACAGTGAACGTTCATGACTTCTACTTATAACACATGTGGATTCTTATATACTTCCTCATTTTAGTCGTTTACTGTCTGCTCCCTCATTATATTATAATTGTGGTTCTGTAAATACGGTCTAATTACTTCTCTTATCAGTATCAGTTACGTTATATAATATCATACCTAATTGCTTCACATGAATGGATATATGGTTAAGAACAACTGATGATAGACAATGACTACAACGAATTTGTTCTAGCCTGATTTAGTCATCATACACATCACTATATACTTTCAATATTATTGATTTCAACTGAGTTTGATTGAAAATTATTGATGTGACATATTTATCTAACAGTGAGTTTTAAAATATGGTGCTCTAATAGAAGGTTACTTATTGAAGCATTTAGGTAAACTTGAAAATTTACATCATTTGTGTCAGTAGGTTACAGATTTTCAGAGTGTTTTATTCATCTCACTGATACGTAACCCTGTAGGTATCAGTTAAAGAATAAAGCCTGAAATAGAAACTGTTATTGGTTTTGATATTACAGATGTTGAATGAATAAATTCTAACCTGATTTTGGTTGTATTCGGTGATATGCGAATTGAGGTAGTGCCTTTCAAGTGTCCATGGAAAAACGGTCTTTACTCGGTTCATACAATGAGGAGAGAAATATATGGCGCTTCCTATTGAAAACATAAGTAATAAGAAGGAATGTCGTCAGTGAACTGAATAGAAAGATTATCCGTATCATTAAACATTTTTTACATGAATGCATAAAACGCATTCAGGATAATAATTAATATACTAAGTGAATTAGTTTCCCGTAAATATAAATCAACCATTATTTAAGATGCGGAATATTCTGCGTGAGCCGATTAATGAACAATCATTTTTATTATTAAGTTATCAAGTCTTCATATTCACACTTGTTTATATTTCACGTACATGTCAGTGATCACACGATACTGTGGTATTCGTGAGTTTGAATTAACTAGTTTTAAGACAGATTGCCTAAATTCACTATCTGTTTAGTACTTCAGAAGTATACGTATTGATAGAACAAGCTGACTCCTGCATCATATTGCATTCGCTCAATATTGGGATAGAAACCAACTTTAGGTTATATGACCGCTATCCAGGTTTCAAAGATAATGCGATTTCAAGCATTTCCAGATACTTCTTCTTTCGTTATCGAAGTAAATTTCTTCACAAAAGCATGCTCTAAATTCCATTTGTTTTTTTCGAATTAAAATAATCATTTACTAAAATTGTATTATATGTGTACCATCAATCGTACGTGTATATCAGCCGTACTAGCCTTTTAATATCGACCAGTGATTTGTTCATCTACTGCGGATATTTTTGCAGTATGGTGAGAACGTCCATTTGCGTGAATCAGACTAGACTTATCACATGTAAACATGAATGAAGATGCAGCTAGTATGATTAATAAACAAATGTTAACAAAATAATTATCATTATGTTATACTTTTCTGTTCACCTGAATTTGTTCGATTCTGAAGATTCACCTTATCAAGATGTACTGAGTGGCTTGATTGTTCTACCACGAAATTCAAAATGGCCAAGTTGTAGAGGGCGCTTCACATATCAATGGAAATTAAAACAGTGCAAACACATTATTACTACTTGATATTAGAGTGAATGTGATTATTATATTTAGTTATCTATAACTAAACAATCAATCATTATTTGAAAAAGAAAGTCAGACGCGAATATATACTTCCCGGGTTTGCTGTCTATCACTTCTCAACTTCATGGGACAATGTTTGTGATCTATACCGATGCATTAGTTTGCTACCATTGTTGAGTTAAGTAATTTATCTGTTGATGATCGACTGCAATAGGAATGTTGCTACATTCAATCCATAATCAGGGAGAAGCGGCAATGTCAAGGCTTACATCCGGATGTTGTTATATGCCTGAGTAACTTCAAACCATGTGAATAAAAATCATGATTCTCATGAATATAGAAAGTGGAAAATTCAGATCCTGTAAAGTTCTTATATTCGTAAAAGCACTGAAATGATGTCCGACTGTTAAGGTTCTCAACTGTGAACTGCCTGTGAGCTGGACAACATAGGGAAATATTTATCATGTTTTAGCTAATTTTTCTGGTAACTCACTAACGTGAGTGATGCGTAACGAGTACACTTTGCATCTTACAATATGCCTAAGACTGAACTACATAACTGTGTTCAAAACGTCAATACAGAAACACGCCAAGCATTCTGACAAAAGGCGCATTCGAATGCAGACGTTTAACTGAATACCTATAACCAACTAGAAACTCGAAGTGTATGAAGACGTCATTCAGTGTTCCCAAATATTTCGTTATCATTGTTCAGATACTCAGTATTCTCATAGATTAACATGAAAATACCAGGACAGATAAATTTATGTAATCAAATGTGCAGGATCCAATGTGAAGGCTTTGTTAATAAAAATCCCCACACACCGTCATTTGTAATTTATCCTTGTTGTTTACTTCAGCTGGACATTTTTGTAATTCGTTAAATTCTAGTTTCAGATAATAATATTAGTGTTTTATTATAGTTTCAATTTTTTTGTGCATTTACTGAGTTTCTGTGATTTTTTCTGAACTGATTTATGTTGTTTAAGCTGATACTTAGTTATGTCGAAAGCCATATTGATTTGTTCTATCTTTGGTTGGAGCATTCTTCCAGAATTTGAAACACTTTGTTTTAATGCTGAAGGAATAACCGTGGAGCCGATGTATATTTAAATATATATGAAAAATATTTGAACCAGTACTTACCCAAATCACTTGTATTAGGTTGAAACTGGGGAAGACGAGTATCTAAATTACCTTGACATTTATTCCTCAATCGGAACCTCAGTTTGGATCTCACAATATCGATTATACCAAGTCACTTACATAAAAATATCTCACAAACCTAAATATAACTTATTATTTTGTCACCTATAAGTGAACATAACAATCGAAATCATAATTCTTGTGACTTGACGAACCACAATTTTTCTAGTACGTAAGCAGCTAATTTGTTTCTCTTACAACTGATTATTCAAAATTATCATACTTGGTCACTACTAGTACTTTTTGATTACATAGAAAACCAAAAAGACTGAGATAAAATCACTCTCTGGGACTACCTTTTGTCTTCTTCTGTTTCCAACAGAATTTCATGTAGTCCACAAAGATATTGGAGTAGAAATGCATCTGCGATCTCTATTTTCCATGCCCTGTACCCCGTAAACCCAGTTAGATTGAACAGTTTGTCAAATAAATAATACCAATTGATCTAAACAGAAAAATGTAGTCATTTTACAATGGATATTTTCAAGAAATATAAGGTTTCAAGTTTATATTTGCTATAATGAATAAATTTGACAGCCGTCACGTACTTGGTTACTATGAAAAAAATGCGATAATTGCAAGATAGTTTAATTGAATTTACATGCCTGTCAGAAGAATGACAAACTCATCTACTAAACCGATACTCCAGAGGTTTGCTGTAATCCTTTAACAGATTCTACTGCTGTCAACAATAACAGCCGTTGGCAATTGAGGAAAATTTGCCTATGTTCAGTCATCTTGTGGTGTGAGCTACTTATAAGTAGTATATAACGTGAGTGTCAACGTAATGTCTGGCAGCGGAAAATGAGGGGAAGATCAAGAAAGGAAGAGTTCGAAAACAATGGAATTTGTATGAAACGCATGAATAGTGACAATGGATTGATGTTTTGCAACAGGAACAGTCCAGTTCGATATGATGAACTGATATTTTGCAAATGAACGATTTACGATATGGTTTTCCGATTTTACTGAGTAACTGTGCTAATCTTTGGGCGAATTTTATTCACTGGATTTACGTAAAATTACAGTTGGATTTAATTGAAACCGTAGTTGAATTTTTATGATTTCAAGTATAAACTTAGTCGTTAAGATCTAATTTGAGCGGTGATATTGTTAAGTCAATAAAAAAACTATGACAAGAAAAGCTGCATTTAAGAGAGCACATCAGTTTCTACCTTCAAGTCTCGTCAGTCTGTTACTGAATGATTGTTAGGATGACACGTTCATGATGAAAATCGAACAAAAGATATTGCTCAATAAAAATTATTAATACTGACAATTTGCAGTTATGTTGAGCGGCTGACTTCAGGAAACATGTTTGTTTATCTACATACTGCACGTTTCACGTCTGTGTGGTTAAGTGTTCAAGAAAATTTGCAAGCGGTATATAATCGGTAATCCATTTGGTCTCAAAGAATTTTAAAAAGATTTTGCTTATTTTTATAGCATCAGATAAAGATGCAAAGAAAGTCAATAAATTTACCTGTGGACATATAGTCTTTAGGTTATCCATTTTAACAGTTTGTCTTGACTGAGATGAAGAATATTTTTTAGGACCAAAATAAATCTAAAGAAAAAAAATACAAACCACACATCTCAATATGTGACTCTACGAAATGGGAAAAAAGTGTGCTAGTGAAATCTTTTTTCATAGGTTATGTGAAAACTGAATGATATAATTGTTGATTTGAAACAATTTAACGCTACCAAAAGTATCTGTACAAACAACCGAACTTCAACCTCTCTCGATAATATTTATTTTACTAATGTAACAGCTAAGTAAAAAGTGAATTTATTATATCGCTATCTAACTATACGAAATCAGATGGAGCTTAAATGATAGATTTTAGTTTAAAAATATATTCAGTATCCACTGAAATACCAACGAAACGAGAGAGCTGCATACTAGGCGGACTAACTTCAAATGATTTTCAACAGAAAAAATTAAAGTCGCTACCAAACATATTCAGTTCTGAAGTAGTGCACATGTTCTGGTATCCACGGAATCGAATGTGGAAAATTCAGGTCTTTTGATAAGCACTACGACGTTCGTTATATCGTACGCATTTGATTACGAATTACAGAAGTCATATTTCTGCCCATTTGCCCAATTTCATTGTTCCTAACTCTTAACTACTTTTCGTCTGATACGCATGTGTGCTAACTAGGTTTGTCTAACGTTTAGATGAAGAAATGGCTATATACTTACTGGCAATAAACACAAGAGTAGGAAACGATAAAGGGCAAGCGCAAAAAGAACAAAATGTCTATTCACAGATATTAGCGATGCAGAAAATAGCATCGAAAATGATGAACGTGTATCCAGTTACAATCTGGGCACCAGTTATCCGTAATTAATTACAAATAATGTTAGCTTCATAGCGTTCGGTTAAGTCTATGGCTTTAGCTTACAAAAATGATATACTATAGGCCATATTTTTATTGCAACCAGTAACGGAGTATGATTGAATTTTGAGCACACAACTCGTCATACGCCTTTGAAAAATTTGATTGGCTAACAAATCCAGTTCAGTCAAACTACCTGTGCCCAGCGTATCCCCTATTGTGATAATGGATATGATATTTGAAGCCTTTCAATTAGAAACAAATATATATATCGTTTTGGTATTAACAAGTACACATTAACTCTCAAAAACTGATATTGTCTATGTATGACCACTTAATATTCATCCGAAATTTAAGACTAAATTGAAACATTAGACCAACACTATATATATGAGCGGCTACAAGCCAAACACACGGAGAAACGTACTTCGGCTATTGATCAAATCAATTGGAATGTAGAATTAAAACTTTCATCAGTCAAATGAGTTATATTGAGTAAATTCGCTGTCAGGTAATACACTTCTTTTAGGAGTTGAATTCCTTCCTGTTTAAAAACAACGAAACAAAGCACATAGATACAGGGTTAGTACACTTGCTTAAGTATCAGCCGAAAATTCCTCAGATTTTCTATAAAGTCATGTGTTTTACACAATACTTTCTTCATATCTATTTTGCATCTACATTCTACTTTAGTCCAGCGAATGCAACATAACTAATAAATTATGTGTGCTAGTGTCGTTTCACGGGCTGGTGTTTGTTGCCTGTGAGTACAAGTGAAACGACTTCCCCTTTTTCGATACAATGTTTATACAGAAATCGATGTAGCCTATTTTATATCTGGTGACTAATTTGTTGCGTTTAGTTCTGTATAACAGCGAATGATGTTATTGTATCAGCTTGTCAGAGATCTGTATCTTGTGATTTCTGAGATTTGATGTTTTAACGATAACATTAAATGATGTTGACCGAAACCAATGACTTGACATTTCGATGTTGTAATGTATAAATCTCGATTATTGTTCTATTCAATACCGTGACAGGTGTTTGGTAGTGAAATTAGTTACGATTGATTGTTTGTTCGTTGGAAACAGTGCCTTACATCGGATCATGAAACAGAAAACCATCAAATTTCTACCGGAGAGGAAATTGCAGTGATACTATTTGATACCATAAAGTGGATGTGATATATGAATCAAGAATTAAAGATCTGCACAAACGAATGTATTGTATTTAGAATTCGAAATCAAGCATTCCACAACAACAAGAAGTTACTAGTTCATTCAAAACACCACAAGCTGATAGTGTTACAACCGCAGTAAAAAATTCAGTGCCACAGAAAACGCTAGTTTCTCATGCGATGTTCTATTGATGATGAAGAACCAAAATTGGACTTTGAACGGTAGTATAGAAGAAAATCAACCTTGTCAAATGCTCAAAACAATATGGGTATTGTACCTCGTTCATTGAAATTTTCATCTGATGATAGCTGACCTGAATTAATCTAAAAGAATTCAAATTTAACAATAAAGTGATGAAAGTTATCATTATTGCAACTTAATAGCGAGCATTCGTATAGTATCTAACCTCATCAAATAACTAGATACATAGAAACAAAAGAGCCTGTGAAACATTAGCCGGTATCAGTGAGTCATTGTGGTTGTTTTGTGAAGAAAGGCTTGTAGAAGTGTAATGAATACCCGATTACACAGAACAAATAAATCTGGTACCATGGTTATCACAAAGCCAGTCATGAAGAAAACCCTCCTTCTTTGTCTACTGTGACGCCTTGTGTAATTCGAAAAACAATTGTATTGCAAAGTATTAACAGTGCTACGACGCTTATTTGAACAACATCAGTTTTATCCGCTTGTCTCTAGAAATGGTTTCTTTTCTTCTCGTACGCACTACGACATCACCCCTTACCATGCTAATTCTATCTGTTTCAGCCTTCCGTTCAATCGGTTCCACTTATTCCCTTTACCACAGGTTGTAGCTCCTTGTTTTACAATTACTCGATAAGGTCCTCTCGGCCATCAAAATCATACGGAGGATATTTTTGTACTACAGATCGAAATTAACCGTGTAATCTCATTATTTATTTCTAATCAATAAGGTGAATTACACGTTGCTATTATAAAACTATATTTGCGTACTTTGTTGCAAATATCAATAATCAAGGTAATTGTATACTTCATGCTTTCTAGAGCATATTTGATTTATCAGTTTTTGATTTCCTCGAAAACCTGATATGGATCACTTCTAATACAAAGACTTAGAAAGTACAGTCTGCATCAAAGATTTGACGTTATTATGCCCTAACCATAAAAAAACTAAATATCAGCACCAAACTATCCCGACTGAAATTCAAAATAAAGCTTTATTTCTATTTTCTACTCAAAATGGCAATCAATTTGGATGAATCAACATCTTCTGTTTCTCTTTTGATGACAGTAGACTATTATAACCAGCTCATAAGCAATACACTTTGGCTTTGTTGATGATTGTGAGTGCATTTTAAAGATTGAACCAAGGTATTATGTTATAATATTTTGATAATAAGTTGTTAATTTCTTATTAAATATAACCCAAAAACATACCGCAATATATGTTTTATCCTGGTAAAACATTACGATGTCTTCATTTTCAGAAGTTTGGTTTTCGTTTCGAAATACAAATCAGTGATTCGATAATTTAACTTAGTTACTTACGCCTGTTACCGCGAATGCAGCGAAGGCCGCTGAACAGTTTTGTCCAATCAAGTCTGTCCTGGGGTTCTCTTTTTAGTTCACCCAGGATGTCGTTCATTTTTCTCATGTCTTTCTTTATTTCTTGGCGTAATGTGTTCCTTGGCCTTCCTCTTGACCTTGAGGGCTCCATGTGAGGGTTTGTCTTGTGACGCAGTCAGGTGCTTTTAGAAGTGTGTCCTATCCACTTTAACCGCTCTTTCCTTATTTCCGCCTACACTGAAATGTAGTTTGTTCTCTACCACAGTACGTTGTTTCTAATAGCGTCTGGCTAACGAATCCGAAGTATTTTGCGAAGACAACTATTCACAAATACTTGTATCCTCTGGATCATAGATTTGATAGTTGTCTAAGTTTCCGCTCCATACAATAGAATTGTCTTGACATTTGTATTAAAAATACTGATTTCGGCTTTGATTGATATTTGTTTGGCGTAGCAGATATTATTCTTATGATGTCGACTGTCTTCTCAGGCACGCCGTAATGTCAAAGAAGCCTCCATTGAGTGGTGCTGTACACGCTATAGAATGCTTTCTCGTGGTCAATGAAGTTGATGAACACTTGTGAGTTCCATTTAACTGATTGTTACACAATGATCCTTATTGTTGCAATGTGGTCGGTACACGATCGATCATCACGAAATCCCGCCTGATTGGTCTCAAAGTTTGGCGTCTACAAAACCTTCATTCTGTTTCACAATACCCTGTTGAAGACTTTGCCTGGTATTGGGGGAAGAGTGGTGCCATTGTAGTTCTTATACTTGCTGAGCTGGTCGATTCAAGAGTCTTTAATTCGCTCTACCTACCTAATTCTCTGTTCTTCAGTGTTGCTGAATACTTGGCATTCCTTGCTTTACACCGGTCGTTCAGCTTTATGATGGTTTCCATAGAGCTTCTTTGTTGTATCATACAGCTGTCTCATGTTTCCTTCTCCTGCAGCCATTTTCGCCATCATCGATAGGTCATTCACATATTTTCGTTTGTCGGCTCTGATGCTCTTCAACACTTTCTCTACTCTTGTTTGACTGACATTCCTTGCTATACACTTGTTCCTCCGTCCTTCAATTTTTGAAGAGTAACAAAGAGATTCCACTCGATGTGATGGTGCTTCGTGTGACCTAGAATCTCCTTAAATGTTGAAGTGATTGCCTCTTTGATTCCTTTCGATTATTCTCCGAGGTTGTTTCCTCTCCATTCAGTATATCGTGACAAGTCTGAAAATTATAGATGGGGGTTATATTGAATTCGTTAAATTTTGCGGTATACCTAAAATATGCCGTGTTAAACTTTTGTTGTGTTGTCTGCCCCGATGCCTAGTGCTTCTTTAGATTCAGTTTCATTCTTGGTACTCTGAGGCTGTGTCAAGTCCTCTCTTGGTTCATGGTCCTTCTAAGCGTTTTTATGAAACATATATGGTCAATTTAGTTTTGAGTAGTGTGGTACGGTGAAACACATGTGACTTTGGGAGTGCGTTTGTGGGAATATTGTGCCACCGATGATCAGTTTGTTGAAGGCACACAGGTTTGCGAATCGCTCACCTTTTTCGTTCCTTTCTCCCAGTCAATTTCGTCCCATGATGCCATCATATCCAGTGTTTTCAATACCAACTTTGGCATTTAGGTCTCTAATTAGAATTGTCAAATTTTTCGGTGACGTTCTGCAATCTTTCGAAGAACTGATCTTTATCGTCGTCATTGCCTTCGTTGGTAGGCGCTTCATTGATCCTGGGTCCATGAGATTCCTATCCTATCAGTGCTTTTTGTGCTTGTTTGGACAGCATCAGTGCAACTCCTCGTGTATATGAAGCATTTTCCACATCATGATCAGAGTATAACAGCAGTTTCTCTGAGGCTAGTGTCAGTTGTCCGACTTGTGTCCAATGCGTTTCGCCGATTCTAAGCACCTCATAGATGTATCTTCTCAGTTCTGCAGCAACTTCAATAGTCTTCCATTCTCCCACAATGTTCAGACGTCCCATGTACCTGAAAGAATGGTTGCTTTGGTTGTCAGAAGAGGCATCGGCCTCGTGACATCCTAGGGAACTCGACTTTCATCAAAGACGTCATAATTCTTCTTCCAACTTGCAGGGCAGAGTTAAAATGGTTTGATTTATTTTTTCTGGTAAGCGGTTTTTGAGAAGTTTTTTTGGTAGGATGGGGTCACCACACTCATGTCTAAATCTTTATCCGGGCTAGGGACCTGCAATTGTCCTGAAGTTTCAGCAGGCGGAGATTGTTAGGTTTGAAACTCCTGAGATTAATAGTCTTAAACTTAAATGAAAAAGTTTTGATTATTTTTTTTATTCACCAAACTGAATGTGATGATGTCATGGAACAAAAACAAATCCCTAGTTAGTCTCGCAGTTATGAAGATCTAATATTTGCACGCACAGGTTTCCTGTCACTTTCGTCTATATTACGAGACACGAAGTATGAGTAATTTTCACTATATTGTGTTTCGTAATCTCATAGGTGATAGTGATTACTATATGCCTAAAGTATACTTAATGAGAAAGAAAATCTAATTCATTATCAGCTTATTTTAAAAAAGAATTGTAGCAATGTTCGCTTTAGTAGGAATTAACTAACGAGCGTCTAATTTGCGATAGCAACACTGACTTTTAAACAAACACCTACAAAGAATTATAGTGATCTGCGAAAACGTAAGAGGTAAACGAGTTCCAAATATAAAACAGTAGGTGCATGAGTCTGCTCACATAATTAAACATTCAGGACAAAATTTAAACTAGTTAGTTTTTTCGACATCTCTGTAGGTATTCTATCGAATAATCCTAGATTTCATAACTAGATGTCGTTTGTTGCTTAATGATGACATTTCGACGCATTTTTATGTCATTTTTATGTTATTCAAAGAGCTTTATTATGCTATTTCCATACAGAACATCTGTTTGAGGATTATTTGATTGGATAGTATATTATTTAACATTCAGTTTGTTCATGAAATAATTTTTGTGATCAACTTACTCGAATTATTTTAGTGTCTTCATCAACTTGCAAGGAAAATAAAGGTGAAAGTCCTGTTGTGCTTATGAGTGGTAGGTATACGTCAGTTAAACTTAAGTTTAGAACGTTTCCCATAACATCAGATTTGTTTTCCCAACTTTTATTGAACGATGGCAACAAATCCCACTTTCCAAATGACATCTCAATCAGTTGAAACAATTGGTTTATAAAGTGCTCATCTGAATCAAAAGGACTTTTTATACAAGCTGTGTAAAATTTTCGAGCAGCATGCAAGCGCGTATCATTCGGGGCATATGAACCGTTAGCTTGAATTGAAACAAAAACATCGTTTGTAAAGATTGATGATTTGCGAAAACAGTAGTTAAATGAAATCTCGAAAAATATAATTAGGGACAGTTTGTAAGAAAATACTTATAAATCAACTTAGGTATGTTGTCAGGGCTGTACATCTAACTTAACTACTCTAGGTTTGTCGGACTTAATCACATGGTATGAAAAGTTGAGTGTTCGATCACACGCAAACAGTAACTATAAATGCAACGTAATTAGAAGAATGTTTAGAGGCTATATTGTTGAGACGTGCAAAGACTGACAAATTTGGTGGGTGACGAAGTTCTTTTTTCCATTCGGCACACTCTAGTAGCAATTTTTCAAATTAGTATTCAACGATCTTTATTGTTGAACGATAGTTAACTAAATGCTCGTTCTTGTTAAAGATTCGGTTTATTTTTTTCTGTTAAAGTGTCTTAAGATTTCTGGGTTTCATTTGAATAATAAGCCGATTAGTCTTGAAGCGACATTAGTAACCTGGGAGCACTGTTGGACCATTTCTACCAAGTACTGGTGTCATCCGCGGTGAGCATCCACTAATCCCTCACTAGAGAAGTGAACAAAAGTTTACCTTCTTACGTGTGACCGCTACTTTCTAATGATATTCCTATTATTTTAGGAATTCCTCAGTGCCTGAAAAATTAATCTTAGTCTAAAAGGGAATTATGGTAGAAACGTTTTCATCTTTACTACTGACATCAAACAAATTCATAATGAAATGTTAAACAGATATTAATTACTTCAGAAAAGTTTCAATCTGCCTAGTGAGAATCTACTTACCAAGCATATTATAAAAATAATTTTCAATGTTTCTATTAGCCTGTGTAAAAGTATTGATCTCTTGTTCATCATCCGTTATTGGATTATTTATTTCCCATTCTTTACATGCAAATTGATAGAAATTCTCACATGGATTGACTGCTTGCGAGAACGTGTTTGCATTTTGACTTTCTGTTTAAAAAACAAAGCGAATTTGGAACAATATTTCAGGTCATTTCAAACGAAAAGCACAAATTATGTTTGTGAGATATTATTACATTGATATAAATCAATATATATATGTTACATCTTATTAACGTCAGTCTAAATTTATGTTAGTTAAATGGAATCCTCTTCAGAAGTCAATAACTTCGTCTCATATATCATAATTCAGTATTGAGGTGATAAGTTTTATCGACGATTTGCGAATATTCTCTTATCTTAATTGTATTTGTAGACAAGCTGACATGTACGCGATTCTACTAATTTACAAAGATACCTATTGATTATCATTGTTGCAAATATATATCCTAAGCTAATTGACTTGCTTATAGTCGGACAGTCATTTAAGTCACTGTAGTCTATCAAGTATTTGGCGTGGTCTACAACAAAATATCTTGCACATATAGTCAAATATTATGAGAATGACATTTATTGTATATGACTGTATAAGAAATGCTGAAAATAATGGAGAAAATCATCATTTACATGAAATCATATTGATAGAAGGTAGATGAAGTTAAAGTTGACAAACGTTCCAGTAGAAACAATGAAAAAAAATAAAGTAACTTACCTTGAAAGCAGTTCAAGACAATGTAGATAATCACTGAAAATAATTGCCATTTGATAATAATTGAAAATTTTAAACCATACCATATTGTAAAGCGGTCGGTCTTTTTAGGTTTTTCCATTCAGTAGACATCAGTTTAGTATAAACGTAAAGCGTAGAAGGCCTTCCGTAGACAAATGAAAGATTGATGAAAAATATATGAATATATATATAACATCAACAAACATAGTTTTTGCAAAAAAAAGTCTGCGAAAAAAAATTTAAAACGATAATAACTGACTGAAAAAGTTATATCAGTTAAAACAATATGAAAAAGAACTCGATTTACAAGGTGGCATTCAGAATAACAAAGAAAAAAATCAAGTGAAAAATATGTTAGGTGTCTGAAAAGAAAAGACATAGTAACACTTTTCATAATCCATTAAGGTATTATCAAAAAATATAGACTATGTTGAAAGTACGAAAATTTGTTTACGCGTCAAATTTATTAAAATTCACGTAGTTATGTTCCTCGAAAATTAGCGTTAATTAAACTCTCAGAAAAAAAATTCAAAATCGTACGTTGAATTCAACTAGTTTTTATAAGTTTTGAAAAAAATACTACACACTTTCTCGTACCATATTTAATTAAAAAAAATGAGAAATGTTGAATATCTTATTTTTCTGTGTATGCCGACATGGTATCATAAAACCAATCCGATTATTGGTTCCTAAACTTCATTTAGCTTCTGTTGACGATTTTGGTTGATGTTTTTTGATGAAGATTCGTGGATAGCCGTTCTTTTGGAAGATAGTCACAAGATGTTTTTACTCGTTTTTACTGCTTCATGTGCGCTGCAGTGTCTCCACTCTCTGGAGAAAAGTTTTTATGTAGTTGATTTTGCGTGTTCTTGAGTCTTTGCTAAGGTCGTTGATAATCACCCTTATGTGGATTGGCCACAGAAACACTCGAGTTTCCAGTTTTCTTTTTTTTCTGGTGAATAGTGCATCCAAAAATGATAGACTATTGTTTGTTTCCTTCCCCATCGTCAATTTGATGTAATCGAAAACGTTGTTGATCTTATTGTAGATGTTCTCTAGCTCGTTCCTTTTGATAGTGACGAATGCGTCGTCTACATTGCGAACTCTCATTTTTGTCTCCTTCACTGGTAAAGTCGACGGTTCTAGTCTGTGCATTACAGCTTCCGCAATGAGTCCTGATATTGGTGAAACTTTTGTTTGTTCGTGGACTCTGTTGTTGAATTGAAAATACGTTGCTTAGCATAAATCCATGAGTTCAGGCAGACTTTGACAGTACAGCTTGGTATATGTGCGTGGATTTGTGTCATTGATGAGGAGTAGTGAAAGAGTTTCTTTATCTAAGCTTTGCCCGATTGAGGTGAATAAGGCTGTGACGTCGAAGGATATCATCGTTTCGTCTTTGTCAATTTGAATTCCCTTCACTTTATCCAAGAATACTGTGTGAAACTTAATGGAGTAGTTGAATTCATCCACCAGATGTTTTGATATCCTTTGATAAGTTAAACGTCGAGATCTTGGATAGGGTTACAATAGGGCTTAGTATAATGCTGGGTTTGTGGAGTCTCCGTTCATTGTAGAATCATGGAATTACTGATCTACTGGAATTTATTCTCTATTCATCCTGAATTGATATTTGTCCTGCTTTGAAAGCCTTTTTAAAGTCCTTGAGATTTGGTTGTTGAACATGTTTATTGCGTTGTTGTCGTTTGTTCGAT
This sequence comes from Schistosoma turkestanicum, assembly GCA_944470395.2. Taxonomy (NCBI): domain Eukaryota; kingdom Metazoa; phylum Platyhelminthes; class Trematoda; order Strigeidida; family Schistosomatidae; genus Schistosoma; species Schistosoma turkestanicum. The sequence continues at coordinate 35,129 of CALYCR020003347.1, forward strand.
CGCCATTGTCAATGTTGTAAAGTGTTCTGATGTAAGTATTCTTTCTAGTTTTCTTTTTTGTTCATCCATGTTGTGCTGGTATTTTTGGATCCTGTAGTGTGCATCGGTGATCATTAGTTGTACTATATGTCTTCCAATTTATTCCGCTATTCGCCACCCCATTAGGCAGTTGATTGGTGGTCTGTATCTGACCCTTGTTAGCAGAATAAGACGGAAGAGACATTCATCGAGAAGGTACAGTTGTTTTCGATTCAGAGCCTGCATTTTAGCGAACAACAAGAAGCGTGTAACACACTTATGATTTTGAGAAGGTGGAGAAAATTTGTTTCGTTTTCTGAGAAGGATGCTGTGGTTGTGGAGCATTCAATGGCCTTCTAAATAATATCATCATCCTTAACTTAAGATTGACGTAAAGCATTCGTATTTTTCCACGTTTAACCTGTAGCTTGTGCTGCGAAACTCGATATTGATTAGACTGAAATACACAAATACACATCCGCTTGTAATCCCTATAGAAAAAAAAGATAATTAGAAGACCAAATAACTTGAGTCTCTATATGTGATGATCAAATGAGCTATTAACATAGCACTTCTCAGCAATGGAACAATCGAAACGGGTGCAGGGACCCTGCAGTTAATTTTATATCGATTCTGCGTTTTTTTCATCACGGAGAAATTGGCAATTATAGTGGTTTTACGATGCCACGTCAGCATACACAGTAAAACAAGTTGTCCGAGATTTCTCAATTTTTTTGCACATACCTTAATCAAGGTGGTAAGAGAAAGTGTGTTGTATTTTTTTTTCAAAACGCATAGAAACTTGTTGATTTTTTTCTAAGAGTTTAATTAACGCTAAATTTCAAGGAACATATTTGCGGCTATTGAATAAATTTGACCCTTTCAATATCGTCAAATTTTTATGATCATAACTTAATCAAATATCAGAATTGATACTGTTTTTTTCCAGACGCCTAATATATTTTTCACTTTCTATTCTAATACTTTCTTTTATTCTGAATGCCACGTTTTAAACCGTGTTCTGTTTTCATTTTCTTTCAATAGATAGAGCTTTTTTCATTCGAATATTATCGTAACAGGGATACTACCCCTAACCTAGGTCTCATATGGTCGAAAAATGAAAATTTCGGAAACGCGAAAAAATCATTTCCCGACATGAGACAAAAGGTAGTAGAAGTGTTTGGGCCTATTTGTATCAAGGTCTCCTATGAGACTAGAGGTTCGCAGTGTATATTGTGGATGGCTCGGCTTTGCTTTGGTAAGCATTGTTAACAGTCCATATACAAAATTAGTTAGCAGGGTGACCGATTTCATTGTAAGCGGGATGGGTTGAAATGGCCTGTTCATGCGGTGCATATTGATTGACGCGATCATTGATCGGAAATATATATATACCATTGTGTGTATATGAAACGGTGTGAATGGTCCACCAGGGTATCAGGTACCTGTGTGGTTGCACCACAGGATTGGACCGAACTGTTCATGTAGTAATGGTAAAACGTGTCCAGTCTCTATGGTTCTCCTGAATACCAATGTAAAATTGCCCTAGACAATACAGGGTAAATTTATATAATTGAATTATAATTTCATTAAAAATTATCGTTACAATTTTTTTATCTCAGTTCTATGCTAAACATTGTTTATTAATGTGACATGTATATTCATATATTCTTCGTCAATCTTTTATTGGTCTACGCAAGGATTTCTACGTTTTACTTTTATATTAAACTTATGTCTACTAAAAGGAAAATCCTAGCAAAATCGACTTTTTTTCAATGTAGTATAGTTGAACAACTTAACTTGTTATAGGATTACAAATATTTTCAGTGATTATCTACATTGTCTTGGACTGCTTTCATGATAAGTTTCTTTTTTTTCCTTTTTTTTTCTACTGAAACGTTTGTCAACTATAATTTCATCTACCTTCTATCAATATGATTTCATATAAATGATGATTTTCTCAATTAATTTCAACGTTTTTTTATATAATCATAAACGATAATTGTCATTCTTATGTATTGTTTGAATACATGTTCTTATGTGTAAGATATTTTGTTGTAGAAGTCAAACCATTAGACTTTATCTTTGCTATCGTGTCTACTTTGTTTGCTTGACTATAGAATCAGTTAAGTGATGCCTTTACTAAAAATCACATTCCTTTTATTCACCACAGCAATCTTTTACATTTTCTCCACAATTTCAATATTATAAGCTAGACGTTAGGAATGCGAAGTGAGCAATACACGCACAAGTAAAAGCCTTCATGATTAAAGGCGACAAAATCAAAGCATGCATAAATAGCGGATTAAAATGAATACAATGAGTGATTGGTCGAAAGGCAAGGATGAACTATGAAAGCCTTGCAAATCACTCTGCACTACAAAATGGTAAATGTTTCTCAGAGACGATCATTTAGAAGATCAGTTAAAACGTAAGAAAATAGCAGTCTCATGGTCCACTGGGTGATCGGATAACGTTTTCTTTACCACCACGTCAGTAAGCTTGACTTGGTTTTATTACCCACGAAAACTCACAACCACTTATTGTTCGTATTTTATAGCTGTGAATTTCGGAATCCGGTAGATACTAACCAAGCCGCTTCCAGCTGGAAATAGTTTGAACAATGACCTCCACTTATCACATTCTATGTTGTGAAAGCAGACTTATGTCAGTGAGGCAATGCAGGAAATGTCAAGTGAAACATAATTTCATATCAATTAAAGTTGAATGATGACACACTATCAAAGATATGGCGATAGGTTTACACCGGTGATACAGGCCTACTATATGAAACTGTTTCAGCTTTCAACCTACATTAAAAATCTTGTTTCAGAAGACGACGGAGAAAGCTATTACTAAAGAGCACCGGGTATTGGACCAAATCATCAAGTGCATTTTTAAAGCAGCTTAAGAGAATTGACAGAAAACTTGGTGGATCATAACATAATAATTCAAAAGGAAACACAACTATCCTCTGACATCTCGGAAAATTAACTGAGTTTCATAGACATGAGATGAAGTGGCGATATACCCTAATAGCCACTTTAAAGCTGAAAATTACACCCAAAACCTAAATAATCAAGACGAAGAAATCATACCTCTATTACCTCATTCATAAGAGATGAAAGTAATTGTAGAATCCTTTTTGAATGTTTTGTTTTTTGAAAAACGCCTCCATGTTTATATATTTGTGTTATGATATGACTGACTCTTTCTGTTGATATTTTGGTATTTTGTTTGATCCCATTTTGAGATTTTACCATTGTATATTTTTATTATTTCTATATTTTGTACTTATATTGAAGTTTTTATGTTTGCTTCTGAACTGTACATATGTTGTTTGAATTTGATATATAATATGGCTACAGCCATATTTGGATTTGATATCGTTGCAGTTAATACTAGCATCACCTATTCTTTTGGAACTGGATACCCATCAGGGTAACTGGTATTTGGAAGGTTTATTAAAAGTCAGGTATTTGTTTGTATTTCCATTTTATCGTAATATAGACCACTTTCTCCTAGAATTATTGTGTTTTGATATTGGACTAAGGGAGGGTGCGTTCGACCTACACCTACTGGAAACAAATTGAACTGCTACGGTAGAAAATTCACTTACATAATTATTGTAGGAATTCGCTGACATCATAAGGTGCGAACGATCGTAAGGGTAAGATGAACTAGACGATCAAACGACTGCTATACCCAAAGTGTGACTAAATTTTGTTTTCCTAAGAATTCAGGTAAACTTCTTCATATCTTGGAAGGCACGATACAAGCTGTTCATCACGTCCCTTTGTCGTTTTAGGCAAACTGAATACATGGGTGTGGCAGTGAGGTTCATAAGTATAGAAAATTATTAAAAGTAGATCAAATGTCTATGTCAAGGCGCTGTTATGAACAGACGATAAACGTCTGAGAAATGAGGACGATCCTTATTCATGTTTATGCAGGCCAAACTACAGGAACATGAAAAAGAGTCTTCTTCAAACCATGTGATAAAAGCTAACAGAGAATGATCAACTGGAACAGTAGCGCAAATAGTCTGACGTTTCATCCTACATCACAAGCAAGCCATAATGGCTGAAAAAGACACTCCAATGTTTGATGGGGAAGTCAAGACACTTTCAGACCTGGCTAGTATGACTATGCAAGCTCACTAGCGGAAGCTTGACAGATTGATGAAACAAGAATGTCGACAAATGAGAGTCTATCTGGTCTTATAACCTCCAGTCAGCAAACATTTTGGCAGAGACCTTAGGAGCAAAATTCACTAACCAAATAAATCTGGAACCCACCATCTCAGGACAATTCTGAACCTAATATAAGCAATCGAAAATCTTTGTCCAACTCTCAGGTAAGTGATAAGATATTTAAATTCGTATTCCCAAGACGTTTACTAGGTGATGACAATGTTTGCCTGGACGGATCCATAAAAACGTAACCCGATGCATCAATTTCTAAATTATTCAAACGTTGTATATCAGCCTTGGGATGATGATCATTTTTAAATTACATGCATGAAACTTTTAGGTTAGGTCAAGGTGGTGAGTTGACCTAATATTATTGCTGTTGCTTGCTTTGCTTTAGCATGTTCATGCTTTCACTTGTTATTCCGCACCTATTCCATCTATAAGACTGAGGCCTATAGGTAAAAAGTTCATGGAATGATCTGCTGAATCCATTGACTCATTGTCTCACCTTAATTTAAAGTTCGACAAATTCGCGCAAATTTGATTTTAGTCAGTTAATCGGTTGAAGCTTCTGTTGTAACCAAGCCTCAAACTGAGCTAGATTCAAGGCCGGCTGTGGACCCACCGAAAATTATCGATGTTAGCTGACTGAAACTGTAATATACGGTGAAAATGTCCAGTCAGAACGCTCTAAACCTTGAGAAAGGAATCGCTTCACTTGACTTAATGGAACCTTACAACCCGTTTCGGCACGTCGCCCTTCCCGAAGTAGTCGCGAGCGCGATGAATGAAGAAGACTGTTACGTCAATCGATTGTCGAGCAGTTATCGGCCGGAAACCATGATGGTTGAGGCATGGTAATGAGTTGAAGGCAGCAATTGTGTCCGGTAACTTTGGGAACCTTTATTGACTAATCTTAGTCGCCAGCTTCAAATAAACTAGTATGATGGAAACATTCTGTGAAGATGATTGGACACCAATCAATAACATCTACTGTCATCTTGAACGGTAGACGGTTCAGCTTCTCACCCCTTGAGAGCAACCTCAGCTGCTTCTTTGAAAAGTAGATATAACTGGTGAACAACCAGGCAAATGAGTGAACAAGTAGGCAAACGCCTCACTTCGTGGTTAGTAAAAGGCATAATCCAAATATTACGCATCCCAGTTCTATCACACTCGAACTAGGGCGGTCATAGTTATTCAAGCCAGTGCTTATTTGAAATCACCGGTTGAAGCTTTAATAATAGTATTCGCATCAAAAGCGTTATTCTGGAACATTTCAAAGATAAAAATGAAGGTAGTTCCGCTCGATGTTAAAATATTGGTAATGTAGCATCGTGCCACTTGAACATTAATGCATCGTAAAGTCCCAATTTTTAAACAAGTCACAATTTTTAAATAACAGCAAAGATTATTTTATGAAATATTTGACTCACGAGAGTAGAAATTTGTATCTGAAAAGCACAAATAATGTAGTATCAGAAGAAGCCGTATGATAGAGAACGAGAGTA
>CALYCR020003348.1:0-21478 GCA_944470395.2 Schistosoma turkestanicum
TTGTCGGAAGATCAGTCCAAAGCCCTTATACTCATCTGCAGCCTCCAGTCGAGTAAGTTCAGTGATATTAGAACAAGGCTACTAAGTCGTTTGGAGCAAGATCCGAAGCTTACGCTTAATGAAATGGCTCATGAGTACCAACGTCTCACTAACCTACAACGAGACTGAACTATAGTTCAGAATGGTAGTTCAAGCCGATCTGAAATTCATTTGGTACAGCAGCCACCTAATCATAATAAGTCTGACCATGCTACAGCCAGTTCGCCCCGCTCCAATTCTGCCCATAAACCCGAAATGAGTCCCCCTCCTGCTTGCTGGCACTGCGGCTCATGGCACTATGTACGGAACTGCCCATTTAGGCAGCATAGATGCAGGAAGTGTAAAGTCATCGGTCATAAAGATGGCTTTTGCCTACAGAAAAAGCCAAAGCGATCCAGAAGTGCTAAGAAGCCTGTTCCTAGATCCTGTACCAATGCATTGAGCCTAATATCTTCCTGCCAAAGCTCATCACCAGGTGAGAGGAAATTTATTACTCTTAATATTAACGGGCATTTGTGTGGAATGCAAATAGATACTGCATCTGATGTCACTATCCTCTCACACAAAAATTGGACCAAATTGGATAACCCAAGCCTGCAGCACACAACACAAATGCCTCGTACAGCATGTGGTAATTATCTTCGTCTGTTAGGACAATTGGAATGTAAAGTTGCTTTCCGAGATCCGTCGTTTACTGGGGTATGTTATATAACGCCAGCTGATCTAAATTTACTTGGTTTAGATTGGTTCGACCAGCTAAAATTGGCTGATGTCCCGTTAAATACCATATGCAACCTGGTATCACAACCACATGACCCCGAAGCATATACGAAGAAGCTGATGACAGAGTTTTCAACCATTTTTGAACCTGGATTGGGTCGGTGCACTGCTATGAAAGCAACACTTCGGTTGAAACATGGGGCTAAGCCTGCTTTTCGTCCAAAGAGACCTGTACCTTATGCAACAGTAGCAACAGTAGATGAAGAGCTGGATCGCCTTCAACGACAAGGAGTTATTACTCCCGTTTCTTACTCCAGTTGTGCAGCACCTATAGTCGTCATCAAGAAGGCCAACGGCACGATACGTATATGTGCTGACTTCTCTACAGGTCTCAACGCAGCTCTAGAACAGCATCATTATTCTCTGCCAGTCCCAGCAGATCTGTTCACTATGCTGAATGGGGGAAAGTTCTTCGCAAAGCTTGACCTAGCTGATGCTTATTTGCAAGTGGAAGTCGATGAAGCATCTAAAGAGCTGCTTACTATCAACACTCATCGTGGTTTGTTCCAGTATAACCGTCTACCCTCTGGAGTTAAGACTGCCCCATCTATCTTCCAACAACTAATGGATACTATCCTGTCAGATATCTCGGGGGTTGCAGCTTATCTCGATGATATTGTAGTGCCTCCACATATATTTCACTTCTCTCACATCTAACTTGGTTAAGCCTTTCGATTAATTTATTTAACCAAGCCATTCGCTTAGCAACAACTTGTATGTACAATTGGTATTTTTTATTATCTGGTTTGTATGAGCTAGTATGACTGAGCATTGCTTAACGCCTACGCATATATGCATCCTATTCGCTTTAATATTATTCTCTTAAATAACACGATGACTCAGACATTTTCCTTTGTATATATACGAACATTTTTATCTTATTAATTCATTCGCACATTCGCACATTCGCATATTCGCTAGCTAGTCTGTCTGCCCGGTCTGTCTGTGGTCTGCTATTATTAATTGTGGTGTACTTCAATAAACGTATACGCTACTTGGAATTCATCTTCTGATTTATTAACCGTCAGACGTCAATTGGATAAGGTAGTCTGAACGAGCTTATCACGAAACGTAAGAACACGCATTAAATCGGCACACCTCATCTGGTAAGCCCAACGTTTCCAGTAATAATTCGACGATTCCGATGACAAATCGAATATAACCAACCAGTTGGTAGTTTCGAGGACAAATCGAACAGAATCACTAACTGGTAATCCCGACGTTCTCAGGATATTTCTGGATACTGACAAAAAAATCGACGCTCCCAGGAGTAATTTGCTGATATCGACGACAGACCAAAAACTACGACCACAAATCGAACGCGTCCGCAATATCACTGACAATAACTATTTCGATACGAATTACTATTGTGGATTATATTAACATTTTGGGTCATTATCATTATCATATCGTTATTGCATGACAATTATTTCATAAACATTATTTGACATATTTTGAAAATATTAACAATTACGAATTACGTCATTATACATAAAACTGTTTTACTGCTGCATTTTAGTAAGTCTGTTCCGTGTCATAACCTTTTATTAATTGTTGTTAACATTATTATCGTCCACTTAATTTCATCCCCTTATTTTTTTTTTGATTTATTCGCGTACTATAAATTGTACAATAACATGTCTTCAGTTAACGAAACAAGTCTGCCACAAGTGGCGTCCGTGAGGTCCCTTAATATTGCTATTCCTCCATTTAGTGTTGCCGACAGAATTTACGAAAGAACGGAAACACCGAATCCACAGGTACACCACACACCAATAAATGGTGAAATCGAAGAGTTAAAAAAAATGATTCGTATTTTACGCCAAAAGCTGACGAACCTGACGCGAAACGACAGACCACAAAGATGGTCACGAATTATTTCGAGTGACAGAAACCGATCACGCTCTAGGGAACCATCTGCTCCCACGATATGTTGGTATCACCAGACGTACGGCAGAAGAGCTCGGAAGTGTAGACTGCCATGCACATCTAAAGCTAATACAATAGGGAAACGATCCCGTCGATCGTCGGTAACTGCTGCGACAACTGGCGTAGCTCCCAGAAACAGTCGTCTATTTTACGTCCAGGACAAGACAACTGGTGCTCAATTCTTAGTCGACACAGGAGCAGAAATAAGTGTTGTGCCGCCCGTTAGTAATGAACGACGAAATGTTAATACGGCGCTTACTTTGAAAGCAGCAAACAAATCCGACATAAAAACATACGGAAAGCGAAAAATAACTTTAGATTTCGGCCGAAACATTTCACTTCGGTGGGAATTGGTGATAGCAGACGTATCCGTACCTATAATCGGTATTGATTTCCTGAAGAATTTCGACTTATTAGTAGATTCGCGACGAAACCAGCTCTTGAACACAAACCGTACGGTAGTGATAAGAGGAATAGTCACTGATCATGAATCTATGAATTTAGTAGTGTCAGGAGACAAAAACGATCCATATAAATCGCAACTAAACGAATACGCCGACCTGACAAAAGTGTCTTACGATAATACCGATCTCAAACATACGGTGCAACATTATATTGCAACGAAAGGTGCACCTTGTAACGCGAGACCACGACGCCTGGACCCGAAAAGGTTAAACGTTGCGAAACAAGAATTTGACAAAATGATGAAACTAGGCATAATACGACCATCTAGTAGCCCATGGGCATCTCCGTTACACATGGTACTAAAAAAGAACGGAGAGTACAGACCATGTGGAGATTACCGAGCACTCAATAAACAAACAGTGGCAGATAGATATCCAGTGCCACATATCCACGATATGACTAACAATATGGAAGGCGCCACTATCTTTTCGAAAATTGACCTCGTTAGGGCTTATTACCATATTCCCGTGGCGCATGAGGATATACCGAAAACGGCTGTAATCACTCCATTCGGATTATTCGAATTTTTGCGAATGCCGTTCGGATTAACTAACGCCGCACAAACCTTCCCGAGATTCATCGACCAGGTTGTTAGAGGTTTGTCAGGCGTATATGTGTACATCGACGATATACTTGTAGCTAGTGCTACACCGGAACAACATCTACAACAACTAAGACAGTTGTTCAATCAACTTCAAGAACACGGTATTGCCATCGACGTTAAGAAATGTGAATTTGGTAAGAAATCACTGCAATTTCTAGGACACATAATAAATTCTCAAGGTATCACACCAGTCCCATCAGAAGTTGCAGCTATTCGTGATTATCCGTTGCCCGAAACAAAGAAGAAATTACGACGATTTCTGGGACTAATTAACTACTATAGACGATTCATTCCGAACTGCGCGGCAATATTGCAACCGTTAACATACGCTTTGCGTGGACGTGCCCGGACATTTCACTTGTCACCAGACGCCATACAGGCATTCGAGAACGCTAAACGCGTGCTGAATGAAAAGACAATATTGGTACGACGAAAAAACGAAGCTCCATTAGCCGTCATGACTGACGCGTCGAACATCGCTGTTGGAGCCGTGTTACAGCAGTTCGTAAACGACACAGGGGAACCGATTTCATTCTTTTCTAAAAGATTAAGTCCCACGCAAACGAGATACAGCACGTTCGGAAGAGAACTGCTTGCAATTTATTTGACAATAAAGCACTTTCGACATATGCTTGAGGGTACCATTTTCACAGTGTACACAGATCATAAACCCCTCACGAAAGCATTAAACGCCAAGCACGACAATTATTCGCCGAGGGAAATTCGACAATTGGAGTTTATTTCCCAATTTACTTCTGACATACAATATATTAAAGGCCATGCTAACGAAGTAGCAGATGCATTATCAAGAACGATGATTAACGCTCTCATCCAAACCGACATTGATTATCACAAACTAGCAGCGTTGCAAAATATGGACGCTGAGCTAAGCAGACTAAGATCATCCAATACAACTTCTTTAGTACTCCGAGAAACTCCATTCGGCAAAGTAAACATAATGTGTGATATTTCTACAGGCAGACCACGACCGTTTATTCCGAAGCCGTTTAGACGAAAAGTTTTCGAAACTATGCATAATATATCACATCCTGGAATTAAGGCAACGATCAGTCTGATCAGCGACCGTTTCGTATGGCCAAATATGAACCGAGATGTTCGCAACTGGACACAGGCATGTATTAAATGCCAGAAAGTTAAAGTTCATCGTCACACAAGTTCCGCAGTAGGTCCATTCCGTCACCCAGACAGCCGATTCGAGCACATACATATCGATATTGTGGGACCACTGCCGATTTCAAATGGCTTCAGTTATATTTTTACCTGCATAGACAGATTTACGCGATGGCCCGTAGCGGTGCCCATAAAAGATATTTCAGCAGAGACCATAGCTAAAACCTTCGTCGAACATTGGATCTCATACTATGGAGTCCCTGCTCATATCACAACCGATAGAGGAGCCCAATTTGAAAGTCGCCTCTTTCAACAACTCACAGAGCTCCTCGGCATTAAACGTATACGCACAACCTCCTACCACCCGATGGCAAATGGTATGGTAGAGAGATTACATCGACAACTAAAAGCATCTCTTACAGCTGTTATTAACAACAATGACTGGGCCAACAAACTTCCATTAGTCATGTTGAGTTTAAGATCGACGGTTAAAAGAGACATAGGATGTTGCCCTGCAGAGTTAGTTTACGGAACTACCCTACGTCTACCAGGAGAGTTGTTCAGCTCAGCTAAGATCGTTCCAACTGATATAACTAACTACGTACGTCGTCTAAAAGACCACATGAGCGATCTAAGAATAGCGCTTCCGCAGGAGAATCAACATCGAGTATATATTCCGAAGCAACTAAGCGATACCTCCTATGTATTCATCAGGAGAGATTTTGTGCGACGTCCCTTACAACCAACCTACGATGGTCCATTCAAAGTTATCGACAGAACCGATAAAACTATCACCGTAGATAAAGCTGGAAAAACGGATGTAGTTAGCATCGACAGAGTCAAACCAGCTTTCATCGAAGGCGAAGAACAGCCAATAAACGCAAACCCATCGAAAGCCATTGAATCACCGAAATGCGAGCTTAAACCCTCTGAAGCGGCAACACAGAAAACAGAAGGAATCCCACCAACGACCAGATCTGGACCAAGAGTCAGGTGGCCGCAAAGATATATAGCTACGTTTTTGAACTGATAATTCTTCTCACCATTTCGAACACATTTCTTTTGCTTCGCATTTGTACGTCGAAAATTCTCATTTATCTATTATTGCCTTCGATACATTTAGTGTATTTCGAAATTGAGATGTTAGCCTTAAAACATTACTATGCTTTTGTTTGATCTTCTATTCCTTTGCGACCTCACGAACGTACGCGAATAGACTAACTTTAACTTCCGAAACTTTTGATGTTTTCCGACAATTTTGATTTTTTTTTCTCGCAAACAAAGACATTTTCGTAACCTTGTTTGCTGGAAGGGGGCTTTTGTAGTGCCTCCACATATATTTCACTTCTCTCACATCTAACTTGGTTAAGCCTTTCGATTAATTTATTTAACCAAGCCATTCGCTTAGCAACAACTTGTATGTACAATTGGTATTTTTTATTATCTGGTTTGTATGAGCTAGTATGACTGAGCATTGCTTAACGCCTACGCATATATGCATCCTATTCGCTTTAATATTAATCTCTTAAATAACACGATGACTCAGACATTTTCCTTTGTATATATACGAACATTTTTATCTTATTAATTCATTCGCACATTCGCACATTCGCATATTCGCTAGCTAGTCTGTCTGCCCGGTCTGTCTGTGGTCTGCTATTATTAATTGTGGTGTACTTCAATAAACGTATACGCTACTTGGAATTCATCTTCTGATTTATTAACCGTCAGACGTCAATTGGATAAGGTAGTCTGAACGAGCTTATCACGAAACGTAAGAACACGCATTAAATCGGCACACCTCAATATCTTGATTGTTGCGAAGACGTTAGAACAGCTACGGGAACGCACGACATTGGTACTACAACGCATCAGTGACAATGGTTTCCGGTTACGCCCAGAAAAACGCCAGTTTCTATTGCAGTCGGTAAAGTATTTGGGATTCATCTTTGATGCCGACGGTCGCAGACCGGATCCTGAAAACATCCGAGCTATCAAACTGATGCCCACTCCCACTAATGTTTCATGATTACGATCTTTTCTCGGTTTAATCAGTTATTATTCAGCTTTTGTTCCCTCGATGCATGATATTCGCGCTCCATTGAATTGTCTACTTCAGAAGCATAGCACATAAAAGTGGACTAAAGAGTGTGACGCGGCTTTTGGTAAACTCAAGTCTATAATTAGCTCGGAATCGTTATTAACACACTACGATCCATCCATGCCGATCATCGTAGCAGCAGACGCTTCAGCATACGGCCTAGGTGCTGTTATTTCAGATCAGTTTCCAGACGCGTCAGAAAAAGCCGTTATGCATACATCCCGTACACTGACCCCAGCAGAAAAGAAGTATAGCCAGATAGAAAAAGAAGCTCTTGCTCTTGTGTTTGCTGTTCTCCGTTTCCATAAGTTTCTGTACGGTCGGAGATTCACGCTCCTCACAGATCACAAGCCTCTCTTAGCAATATTTGGTTCAAAGTCTGGCATTCCAGCCCATTCTGCAAATCGTCTTCAGCGATGGGCCTTGGTACTTTTGGGGTATGATTTCGAAATCCAATATCGACGCACTCTACAATTCGGTCAAGCAGACGCTTTGTCACGACTCATTATTGATCAAGTGGCGGCTGAGGAAAACATGGTGATCGCATCTCTGTCAGTAGAAGACCACGCAGAATGTTATCTGACAACCGCAGTTCGCGCATTACCGGTGTCTGCAACAGACATACAAAATGCTTCTAGAAACGACCCCATCATCAAGATGACGATGAAATATGTCACTAACGGTTGGCCGTCGAAAAAGTTTGAAGGTGACATGAAGCAACTGTATCAGCGGCGGGAGTCACTATGCATCGTCAACGATTGTCTAATGTTTGATGAAAGAGTAGTGGTGGCAGAATCCCTTCGTGCAAAAGTGCTGAGACAGTTCCATCTTGGTCATCCTGGGATTAAACGAATGAAGTCCATAGCCAGGAGTTATGCATACTGGCCTCACATGGATCAACATGTCACAGCGTTGGTTGAAAAATGCATGCGGTGTCAGCAGGCGGCAAAGATGAATGCCAAAATTCCGCCGGTTTCATGGCCCAAACCCGAGCATCCTTGGTCCAGGATACATGTCGACTTCGCTGGTCCAATAAATGGAACTATGTATTTAATTGTCGTCGACGCCTTTTCTAGATGGCCGGAAATCAGCCCCGTTATGCCGCCCACTACAACTAAGACTATACAGCTCCTAACTGAAATTTTCTCACGAAATGGCATACCAGATGTGATCGTATCCGACAATGGCTCTCAATTCACCTCTTCTCAATTCCAGAATTTCTGTCAACGGCTAGCCATTAAACACTTACGCTCGCCACCATACCACCCGCAATCGAATGTGCAGGCGAAAAGGTTTGTGGATACGTTCAAAAAAGCCCTGCTTAAGTAAAAAGGGGGGGGGGACGCCAGCCGAAGCGTTACAAAATTTTTTGTACGTCTATCGGACAACACCAAATGAATTGTTACCGGAGCAAAAGTCCCCAGCTGAAATCCTGATGGGAAGAAGATTGAAAGCGATCCACAGCCTGATGCATCCGACTAATGCACCCTCATCAGTAGAGACAAAGCAGCAAAGACAATCCGCTTACGAAGTAGGATGCCTTGTGTTTGCCCGCGACTGCAGAACGAACCATGGTCCTTGGGTAGAAGCGAGAGTGGTCAGAAGGGTTGGTCGAGTTATGTACGAAGTAGAGGTAGGAGGTGATAAATGGTCACGTCATCGCAATCAGATACGCAGACGGCTAGCCCCAGATCGCCCATCAAGAGCAGAAAGCCTTCCCCTTGACATCTTGCATGATACCTTCAACCTACCGAGAGCGCCGCCACGAGAAGATACTCAGCAGCAAGCTGTTCTTCGTTCCCGAAGGTATCCCCTCAGACAGCGGCGAACAATAGTCAAGATGCAAGTCGACCCCAGGAGAACACTCTACTAAAAAGGGGAGGAGTGTTGGGGATGTTAGATCCCCAAAATTGGCTTGATAATGCCGTATTTTTGTTTTCACGTTTTGCCAGCATGCGCTGATCAAATGACCTTGAGATTTCAATTCCCACCAGGAAGATCCATGGCTGTGATTGGCTGCTGTGTATTTTAGTATGCTATTTTCTTAACTGTCTCAAGGACGTTTCTATGTTGTATAAATAAACGAGAGTTGTATGCTTGATTGTACTGTGATTGCTGGGTGTTTGTAGAATATACTTCCACGCTTACGAAGACTTCTATTTCGACTTGAGTATTCAAGGTAGCCTCTCTGGGAGCTGGTAAAAGCCTCGTTCGCGTTTATCGACTAAGGTAAACTCGTAATAGCCTCAAGCATACTAAGTGACGAACTTATCAGTAGGTCAAACGTTGATAGAAATTACTTGATCTAATTGTCATTAGAAAACATTAAAACATTAGGTAATTCAATGTGTGTAATCTAGTGGATGATGAAGACTGTGACCAGACTGTGCAAAATTACGAACATATATAGCAAGTGGAAATAATTTTTTTTCAAAAATTGTCGGTTATGTAACATAAAACCATTAAAGCGGTGCAGATATCATGAATTCTGTCTGTATGCTCATGTTGACTTATCCAATAATATTTTTCTATCCCAGTATGCAACCTTTTGGAAGTCTGTCTCAATTTTTAACCCTAAAAAAATTATTGTAAATGTTTATGCTGATGTAAATGAAAGTTTGAATGACTTAGAGACACAGTTCTTAACTAATATCTCTCGTATTATTGACGAACAGCACGCGTGTACAAAGTTTTCTACCCACAGCTGTTCAAAATATAAATTTCAACTTTTCCCTTTGATTATTTTCGGGGTATGTTTTCTCATCTTAGCGGCATAATGAAACGTTTTATGACCAACTCAAATGAACACAAGTTATCATATCTTCTTCAATTTAATACTACTGTTTTGCTGTTTCAAAAGTTTATATTCAAGATGCTTCCTATGACTGATAAGCAATGATCTTTACAAAATGTAACAACAATTTATTTTATCTTTGTCATTTTGACATCGTGAATTTGTGACTCTGAGGAAAACGAACTGAACATAATATGTTCGTTTGTCAACATTTATAATACATAATAAATCTATTCATCAGAACATGAGCACTTCCAAATCAGATGCAATGAATTGATTCGAATAAAGTATGTTGGTTAGTTCCAATAATCTTGCAGATACAATTATAGAAGTTGGAAAACTAGTTTTACTATTGAAGTAGGATTTAGTTGCTTTTTGTACACAGCAGTGATGGTATAAGTCCCTTCATCTTGACTTATTTCTATCCAGTTTCACTAACACTTCTAAAAGTGAACATGGAAATACTTATCATAATATTATCGAGCATCGTGCATTACTGTTATATGATTTTTTATCGTCAAATTTTCAAATGATTGAGACCTAATAATTTCGATGGTTGAAAACTGTGTAATAATGATTTCCGTACTCGAATACAAAAACGTCACATTTCTCAGGTCTCTGAACAAATTAATCGCACATTTATTCTGCGGATGGTGATTGTGTGAAGATAGAGTTATTTACTCAAATTGTATATTCATTGAACAATGATTGACGAATGTCATGTTTGTTCGATGCTTTCTGATGATTAATTTGGCAACTAATGTATGTTACTGAATAACGTACAAAACATGCAGTACTGTGATGCTTGTCAAGCTAACTGACGTAGGTAGTTTTACATTTGTTCATTACAACCTGCATACTATATCATTATTGATGAAACTGGTAATAGTCGTACTGTAATAACATGTTGTTTTTAACAATAATGAGTTTGGTGCATGTGATATCTGCTATTTTGTCGTTCAGTAGGCTACCTTCATTCGCTGAGACGGGTTATTATTACTGGAGTCAATAAAGCATACACCATACTTTCATATAAAGACTACTTACATAACGTGATAACTTGGACAGTATTATTGATTTTATTCAAATCTGTACGTTTAGAAATACTCTCAGTAAATATATTATCGACAACTGACAATAATCACAGATGCATTGTCTTTTAGACTGAGGTCCATTTGATCTGATTTAGGTCATCAAACAGAATAATGAATAACGCATCATCACCAGCTTTCACATTTTGTTCTAAAATTTAACTGATGATTATTCAAAACAATATTCATTATACCCTTTTTATTAACAGGAAACTTTGTTATAATACTGATGTCTAAAAACTAACTTGCCTCATTTCTCTAATCAGCCCTCAGTGTATGCTAATCTAATCACAGAGTGTGCATATTATAAATTTTATGATAGAGCGTTAAAATTATTCACATAACAAAGCACACAGAGCCATTCTGTGCTACAACAAGATAATTTTCATTTTCGCTGCATTCGTATGACCAGATATGATTGACCAATGATTTCCGCCTGCACACATGTTCATTTCACCTTTATTTCAATTTAATTTACGGCTTTTAAATATTACGATGACCCATTAATTTCCCGAAGCAAACATATGTACATTTTATTTCCTGCAAATGCGTTTGCTCACCTACTCACTCATTCGCCTGTTATTCAGCAAGCGTATATCTGTTATTTCACATGCCACTGCTCATCTGTGGTGCGCTGGTCAACGTCTCCACCGCTTAGTATTCGTCTTATGATTTATACACAGTTGGGCGTTATCCAGTTACGGTTGTCAGGACCAGCATTTGGGCGTTTCCAGAAAAAAACAAAGTGAATGTAAAGTCATCGTGAATGTGTTCATTATATTCAGAATTCATCGTTTACACAATTTGATGATTGAGGTCAACTGATCCTAAACGAAACAGTATTTTGCAACTATTTATAGAGAGTTGATGATCAGTGATCCTACTGTTATCGAAACACACCACATGATGTACTTGCTAAGAACGCGATTAGAATATAAAAAAGCTGTATGAATGTCTAAAATCGAAGATCAATTTTATTCAAATGGTTGTGTTGTAACCAAATACAATTTTTATGATTTATGTTTCCGTTCTGTTCAACCTCTAATGAAAGTGTGACTACATGTCAATATCATGATAACAAATCTGACGTTTGCTTTGGATGACAGCATTTAGACTAGTTTGCGTTATTATAGACGATTGCACAAAGCAGTTCGTCAGCTATCGTATAAATAATGTCTACCAAATACGAAAACTGAGTAAACTGAAGTACATTACAATAAAATTTTACTTTAACTCCGCATTCGAATGAACTAGTTATGCGATTCACGTGATGCATTCATAAGAATTTTGAAAAATATGCTACGAATTTTCTCTCATTATGGTAAACCATCATACCAACCAGATGAATCCTACATATTCTACTTTCTGTTAAACGTCGATATGTATAGGCATGTGAAAAATTCTGTCCTGAATTAATCTTCTGTGTACTTCTGGCATGGTCGGTAAACCTTCGAGCATTTATTAGTAACGAAATAAACTTAAGAAAGATTATCGGACTCATGTTGAGTGCTGTTGCCTACAAATCATTACAAACTAGTATTGCCTAAGTGAAAATTGGTTTGTTTTCAATGAAATTTTCACAGTATTCGCCGGTGATACGTGAGTAGTGACAGTGACTGCCAGTTTCAAAGTATTCCTGCGCTTCATAATTCCCTCGTCTAGGCATCCTTCTTCAAATAGCGCCTGACGGTTAGTAATCAGAATACAAATACAAAGTTTTAAAATCGTTTACATTCAGCATACCACAAAATGCGACAGCGGATCACAAGCAAACAGGGCAGGCATACTAGCGACCAGGTTGATGATTGTGAGAGTGTTCCAATGTGCGAATGTATGAAATATACGAAGTAATGAAGTCTAGTAAGCCAACTTCGAGAGATAAAGCATGACTTATAATTTAAAGTAAGGCAAAACTATGACAATCATGTAGTAAGAAAGTACTATGAAAGCGATGAATGAGTGACAAAATCAAAAGATTATTGGGATAAGTCTTTTGGGCTAGACATCGTAAGACTCACTACAATATAATGAACGGAAATTCAATGCGAATCATACTTTCTATCACATTGATTAAGTATGGACGTCAATATTTATCTGCATTTGAATTGCTTCATAGATGATATTGAACCCATTGGCCGGAAAAAGTAGGCTCAAATTTGTGTCAGCAATGCAATCAAAAGCAACCTTAATAAAATTGAAACATTATTAACATTTGAGATCTGTTTTCGGTGCCTAATCGACGGTATCCAATAACTTCGCACTTATGTTGCTACATATAAGTGTAAAATAATCGATTATAAAGCGAGGAAATTCCAATAAAAAGAGAAGAAATAAGAAAAGGTCATAAGTTCTTTCTTGATGTTTATCTATAATATAAAATTCTAGGAAGACGTATGAAACCTGAGAGTTTTAAATAAACTGCGTCCTAAACATGCTTCTATACGATATTCACACAGGAAAAATCAGCTCATCAACTGAGGTGAAATAACTGTTTCTGCACGTGTTTTTGCTTTGTCCAGTGAAGTAAAAGAACTGGTGTACTACAGTGCAGCGACTGATGTATTATTTCTTCGGCTGTTTTGAGACTATAGACTACAGACTCCATTTCACAAGTTCAAATTAGGGAAGTTACAGAATCGTTACTTTAATTTTCGTATGAGCTCTGACGTTCGTTAATAGTAATTGCGATGTCACATCACTTCTTTCTTTTTTGACGTTTTTATATTTGCACTGATTGATTCATCTGCAGAATTTTATAATCTGTTTATATATTTTTTGAGGCACATACTTTAGAATCTCGCGCCATCGATGTATACTGCGTTTCGAAAACGTGCATAAAGGATCCGAGTAGACTCATTCACTTGACCTCATGATTTCAAGATAAAAACGAAAATACATAATTGCTTTTTGTCTCTGGATATCCTGATGCTGCTTCCCGTTGTCTCGCAGGTTTACGTATGGCATTCAGTCCTTAAGCAGAACTAGATCTTTCAGACTAGGTCTCAGTAGATAGTCGCTTGTGCGCTGTCCGACTGAAAAAGACAGGAAGGTCTCGTAAATTTTGGGACACTCGCAGCTGCCTATTTGTCGTATATGTCTACGCCCACACTGCCTGCAGCTCAGACGTGGTGAAAGATGAGATTTACAGAAAGCTTTCGGACCTACTGCAAAACGTTGGGCAATTTGATAATTTTTGCTGTCGTTCGTCGTTATTATACTTTATTTACCTTTGGAATGGGGTCCTTCTTCTTACAGAGTCACACGCGCCTTATATCTCATAGACGTAACAAGTTTGAATATATACACAGCTTAAGTTCATTCGTAAGTAAAAGAATCATACTCAGAAGAAAGATTTTGATCTTACCGAACTTCGAATTCACGCATATCTCAATTTCGTTTACAGACGATTCGATAAACGGGTCAAAAATAAATTAAACGTCCTCCTGTGTGTTGTTATTCATCAGTTATTATTAATAAAAAAATAATTGTTACACAAAAAATGCAGCTTCAGTAACAGAGGATCCAAAAAGCGATAGCTGATGATGGAACAGATGTATCGGAAATTCCTGCATCCTACCTATTTACCACTTGCAATTGTATGGACCATCTGTCTTATCTGCAAAATTGT
Organism: Schistosoma turkestanicum; assembly: GCA_944470395.2. NCBI lineage: Eukaryota > Metazoa > Platyhelminthes > Trematoda > Strigeidida > Schistosomatidae > Schistosoma > Schistosoma turkestanicum. Next base: position 14,563 of record CALYCR020003348.1, read on the forward strand.
GAGAAAAGAGGAGAATAAACAACGTTCATTTCGGCTTACAGGAATCTGAATATAGATATACATTATATATATAATGGACAAATTTACTGAATAAGAATTGAATTTTGGCAAAAGCTACTCAAATTTCGACTTCTAATCATTTATGTTCTCATCTGATGAATCTGTCATTTGATTATTGACCTAATAAATATATTTTGATGATTTCGGAAACATAATAAGAAGTGTAATCTTCATACGTTAACATATCATTCAAATGTTTGAAAAAAAATAAATGTGCTTGAAGTTTAAATATGTCAATGAAACCCTTTAAATACTGTATATTCAGAGGTTTTAATATCATCTAAAACGAATTATCATTTTTTTCATCGTAATTTACCTAAAAATTACACTTATTTATACCAAAACGATCACGTTTTTATGTTTTAAGAAAATCTCTTAAAAGATGCTTCTTATTACTGATATATAACAGTTTAAATGATGATTCGGAGAAGCAATAACGATTCTAAGTATTCATACACTTTCAAAATGTCTTAAGTTTTTTAATTTTCAGTAGACAATAATGCCAAGATGTAGTTTCAATATGATTATTTCATTAACATGTGTGTTATGTTAATTGTTTGTTTATGAAGTGATGTTATTTTGTTTGTTAAGTAACTAAAGATTTTATTGTACAAAAAATGAAATCGGTCACATGGTACATTGATAAGAAGTGTATATTTTATAAGTGCCAATGGTAATTCAAATTAAAGAAGTAAAAATGACCAAACATTAGGTGTATATTTTTCGTCAGCAAGACTAATATTCAAATCTCTAAATCAGAAGAGGACGCAGAAATGATCTGTCACTGATCAGATGTAATCAGATTATTCGATCAATGTTTGAATGTTTTATGAACTTACACATTTCTAGTAATCTTTCAACTAAAATGATAAATTTGGAAAACCAGTTCCTGTAATTAGGTAGAAATTTGCAGTTCTTGGTACAATAATGCTGTGACATAAACTTTGAAAGAGTCAATATGACTGATATTTTTTTCTTATATGAATTTTGATTCGACTGACTCGATTGTTATTTATCATATATCACATGATCCAGTCTGACCTTCAATGAAAAAGTCAGTACAGTTCACTGAAATAAATATATATTCATCAGTGAGCAAGGAAATATTTGTAGGACTGCCATCCAGATATCGTTCATTGAATGTCAAACTTGTATATTCCATAAAATTGTCATATGATTTATTTATTGCAAAATTTAGTTAATTGAGTCACGTTAACCTGAATGGTTGAAAACTCTGTAGCTATCACGTACATCAATAAATTGAATTATTTGATACAAATGAATGGCGATAGAAAGTGATATATAGATGCAAATATCGTGTGGATGATGATTATACAAAAATGCACAACGCATTTACATTTATTAAACATTTTACAATGTTTCTTCAGTCGTTTGTGCCATCCTAATTTTTCCGATAACATTTCATTTTAGCAACTTATGTCAGTATCTCATATACATATTCAGTTTCCAGCGATGGGAGGTAATTAATCTGTGTACTTTTAAGTTTGTTCAGTAGAAACACTACAGCCTATCAATTTTGCTGGATTGATTCTTGTCATGGACTCATCACACTAGAGATGGAGTTTGCATAGGAAATAAGTTTAATACTTGTGATATCCTCCGTTTTCTCGTTCGCTTGCAATAGGATAACTGAACCACTTTTATCATTATTCAACCCGACAAGTTGTTGGTTCTCCCATCATGAAACATGAAATAACTAATTGTTTACTATTAATATTACTTAGTTGACGTGATAATTTATTCGCCCAATCATAATGATTTTATTCATATCTATATGTTCCGAAATATTATCAAGGAACATATTACTGACCATTGACAGTTATCTCAGGATCATACTTACCTGGCCTGTTTTGCCTTTGATCTGATTGAGGTTATCAAATATAAGAGTCGTTGAAGAATTAGCATAGAAGGTACATTAGACATACTGATTTTTTAACAATATTCTCAGCACTCATTACGATTGATTACATTAAAATTTTCATTTCAGTCACGAACATGAAACGTGATCTTTAGTGAAAACATTCATTGTATAAGCTGATAAGCCTGCTCTATCGTTGATATCCGAAAAACCAACTAGTTTCACTAATACAAGCAGCATTCAATGAACAAAATTAAAATTTTATGAGTGTTGTACATTGAGGGATCGATCATCAGAAAAAATAGAGACTCATGAATAAAGTCACATCTGATCCAACCAAAAACTGGTTTAGATTTCTCATTATGTCAATGGAAAATAATATTAGCATTATCATTTCATCAGATATACTTACATTTAATAAAATCACCTCTCGAGATACCTGTATTATTGTAAGCGAATTGAACAGTGATAGATTTTAAAAAGTCGACAGAGTGACTTGGAAATTAGGACCCTTCTTCTGTGTGTGAAAATGACTCTTTCAATGTGGGAAGCGTTGCGGGCATAATAAGAAAACTACGGAAATTTAATTGTTTATTTTCTCAATTCACTGAAAAAAGGAATTTCGGATTACTTCATTTCAGACTGATGCTCTCCGTGATTGCTTCCAGCTAAACCGTGGAATTAGCAACCATATCTTGCGGAAAAGTAACTTTCTTAAAAAAGCGAAAAAAGCGCGGATAGGATGAGAATCTTTTGTACCTGCGATCATCAAAGCATCCAACAGAACAAAGTGGGAGAGTATCACAATGAACGTCATTCAATGCAGCGAACGTCTATAATGAATAAATCCAAGAGTGATTGTACGATGGACTGAAGTCAGTCATAATGACCCACATGGCGATATAGAAGTAGACAGACAACGTTATATATAAAGACATCATGTGACGACATTGCCTGGAGGAAGGTGACGAAAACGATGAAAGATTTGCAAAGCTTCGTGCAATCAACAAGCTTTTTGTGGACGGCATCATATTCCCACACATATTCAGTAAGTCACATGTGTTTCAACGGATTGTGACACACAGAACAAAATCGACTTTATATTCATTTCTGAATGACGCAGAAGGAGGAACAAACAAGAAGGAAGGGAGTCGACAAAGCATTAAATCACCACTTCATTTTTGTCAGAACAAAGTGGAAATTCAGGCAGCACATAAAAACGTGGTAGAGAACGTTGCAGTAGTTTCATACGGCGTATCTTGAAAATACTGGGAAAATCAACAAAATCAATGTACATCTAGTGGTGACAATAGGGGCTTTCATGATCTACTCAATGAAAACTACTTTGTAGCATACTCGGAAAGTGATCAATGAAGCAATAGCTTCCACATGTAAAAAGCTTATTGACTACAAGAACAACCTTTAAATGAGTGTTTTACTGTCGACATTCTGAATAAGACTCTAGAAAATAAGAACAAGAAAGTAGCAACAAAGTTCGGCGAAACAAGAGCAGATAAAGAGAAGTCACAAGATAAATATACAAAAGCAAAGAAGCTAGTGAAAAAGAGCATAAGACCTGATTAGTATTTCCTTGCGGAATATTTAGCAATGACAGAGTAAATGGCTGCGAGAGGAGAATGATTGGGAAAACTATTTAGAATAACAAAGAATATTGTTGAACATTATCGCAAACCAGAATGACCAATGTAAAGAAATGAAGGGTAAGCAGTCACTCACACTGAATAATAGCAAAACAGGTGGGTAGATCACTTGTAATTTCTTGTGGAATTACGAAAGTCTTTGAATCAATCCAACATAGAAGTAGAATCTACGGGCCACTGAAGTATCGACCCTTCAAATATTGAGAAGATCAGCCTGTAAGCAAGAAAAATCATCTGAATATCCGAACGGCGTCTTTGAAGATTACCGTGGATCTGATGGAGATGTGAAGGGGCAGAGAGGCAAATCAAGTACTGCATTCCTACGACTGAATCACTTCTGAAACTCAAAATAACTGTCAACCAACAACAAAACCAAACGTTTCATTTTGAATGTCCACTGCATGTACTACCATAGCCATCGTCTAATAAACACAAGTATTTATTATCAATCATATACTCAAAATACTTCAGATCCGTTTTCCGGACACCATCAGAAACAGCCCACTATTAGATGAAACGAACTAGATTTTCGAGTACGAAAAAATCAAGCAGAAGCGATGGAAGTGGTTATGACACACGTTACGGGAATCACTCAACTGATCGACAGTTGGACCGAAGTTGAAGCGAATACCTAGGACAGAGTAGATTAGCGTCTTGCGCTTCACTAGGAATAACATGCTCAAATAAGTTAGGAAAATCCTTGATTGATCTAGCAATAAATTTTTCACAATTTGTATTTGTTTACACTACATTTGTTACACTAAATGTTGATCACGTTGAAGTCATTCCGGGCATGTTCAATAAATACAGAATACCAACTTTCAATGTATCCATCAATAAGTTTCATTTGATTTTAAACACATGTGTCAGTGGCAATTGTTCATAGAAAATAGTTGATCAGTACCAATGACATTTTATTACTACACCACAAAACGTACTTGCAAAAACTGTAATGGAAGTTCGAAAAAAACAGTAGGAAAGTATTCGATTTTAAGGTTTGCTTTTTTCAAAAGCAAATACATTCGTTATGCTCTCTGCTCAATCGTTAACAACACCACTACTATAGCTTACTAGAATGTTTATAAATATGATAAAATATTTGCTTGAGAGTTAAAATGGTTTGTCTGATAACAGGTGACTGAATCAAATAGATAATTTGCGATCGAAAAAATACTGTTTCTGAAAAAAAAGGTTGGTCAATTTATATACTTTGCGACCTAAATATTTTTGGCCTGTTCATATCACTTATGAAGTTCAGTGAGACACTAAGTGACATTTAACCTCTGTAATGATTTTCTGAACATTTCACTTAATAACCATATGAATAAAATGAATTTTCGGAATCGCCAATATTCATCACTTAATAAATCTCATGCTGTTCATTGCTACGTGCCTACTACAGTCTAAATCAACCCTCACACTAACCAACATATTCTACTCTCAGTTTCAGATTGAAATTAAAAAGCCGAAGGAAAAACTCTTTTCCAAAGTACTCGAAGGTTTGATTTTCACAAAGAATATAGGACTTACTTTTAACGAGTTCACCTATAAAGGAAAGTTTGTTGTAGTAATAACTTTTATGCAAATTTATTTGGTATCGATCACATTTTCAGATTATTCACTGATAGCATGTCAATAATAGTTTATCGCTTCGTGTAATATTTCAACCTACTAGTCAAATAAAATGATGATGTGGAACATGTCGAATAAGAATACATAAGTATTGATCTCCACTTGAGGTATTTTTAAGATGATAAAATTTTCCTCTGATACAGTGCGCCTAATTTTGTGTTGGTACCTAATCACGTAAAGAGCCATACTTTAAGAAGTACACTGACACTAGCATAAGGTATGTGAATTCGGATTAAAAGGTAACATAATATACATTTGAAAACATAAAATTCCAGGTAGAAAAAAAGAACCAGAAAAACTCACATAATAGTTTCAGAACACCGTCTTCAATTGGAAAGGTTGAGAAGAAGAATGAAACTGAAGATTCTCAAATAAAGCACATCTGAAAAATGTCTATTACATAATAAATTAGCTGGTGAGCTGATTTTGCAAGTGTTTTATTTTGGTCATATTTCGTGTCAAGGTTGGCCTAAATATCGATATACCATGCAACAGTGACCGATCGTTTGAATATTTATTTTCTTTGTTCAGGAATATGGATTCAGGTTAATAGAATAAAATGAAGATATATAAAGAACCAGCTATCTTGATTTTCTTTGAGTTTTGATGTTCAATGAGCTCAGTAGTTGCCTCATCTGATGACACTAACACATCTCCGATAGTACGAATACTTCAAAAGTTGTTCGAGTGCATCCTGGAGCCTCATGGATTTTTATCTTTCAGACTGATCGTTAACACTCTCCAGTTGTTGGCAGAGCCGGATATTTTTTCTGTTACTTTAGGTGATGTTGTTTGTGAATGTTGGGATTCGGGTTAGAACGCATGATTGGCAGTACTGAAAGATATGGCAGACTTTGTCGGTGGTTAGACTTTTTCGACGCATATGTTTCCAAAATGATGTACATTTTCTTCAGAGTACATTTAAATAAGGTTCAATGAAGCCCAAGTAAACTTGAAGGGGCTTGATCTTAAAAAAACAAATAATTGACTCTATTGACAAACTATTTTGGAATTTTTTATTCAATGATTATTGACTAACAGAAAATAATCACTCACCAGGTGACCGTCTTTTTGTAACAGGGTCTGGCATACACAAAAAAAGGATTAGGTGTTATCATTACAATACGTAAAATTTTATATCGTTTTATATAGACAAATGGACTTCATATAAATTGGTAATTCATTTAGTGAACTATTTACTCAAGCATATCCTACATAATAAACTGTATTAGTGAAATAATAGGATAATTTAATGCAGGATGATATGAAAACTATTGTTAATAAGTAATATCATACGAAAAAGATGGTCATGTTGATTTCAAAAATCACTGATTCCATTAAGAAATAATCACAACTGTAGTTAGTGGGTACATAATAGTTTCATGAACTTCTTTTTATATGTATATACACTCAGTATAAACCTTTCTTTCGCATATGGCGTAAAACTCATCTGATTAACCCAAACTGAAACAGTCAAGCGCAAACCATAAATTAACTTACACGTTCTAAAGAAATTGGCACCATGAAATAGTAACTCATGTATGAAGGAAAACTTCACTTACCAGCACAATTGTATTCTATGTTATTCAATTGAAAAAATCTGTCGTTTAGGAACAATAACACTACTAGCGTGCATAATTGATTATGATGTTTCTAATATGGATAGAATGTTGATAGATTCAGG
>CALYCR020003349.1:0-17850 GCA_944470395.2 Schistosoma turkestanicum
ACATATAATTAGGTTTCATAGTTAAACGTTCAGTGAAAATTAGAAATAGTGTAGTTAGTGAAGACGGTAACCGACACGAAGAGGTATATTATGAGAAATTCAACGCTTAATTTTGATATCTCTGATCAAAATTCTTGATACGACACAAGACATGCTACATTTGAAAAATAAACCTGAGACTCGGTTTTGTGTGACAAAGAAAAAATTTAGTCCCTCTTGCTCACGGTTTTGTTTGATCGAAAGTAATTGGGACAAAAAAGGCTTAGATTATTTGATAGAACTGTTATTATTTGTAGGCATTTTTTCGAAAATCTATTCGCTTTGGCGTCGAGATATAAACAGCGATTTCTCCTTATGAGTGAATCGTCATTTACTAACATGCTGAATTAGTTATCTTCACTGTTTACATTACTCTAAACATTACTGAACAAGTAGATGTGTACGATATATAGTTTGGATTTTGTGAAGCAATATAAAAACAGCACACAAGCATGTGTAACGGATAAAATTCTTACCAAAATCTTGTTGTATGGTTAAAATTATTTAAACATGGCCATCTGTAATCTAACTCAGGTCTAATGGGCTGAAATAAAACAGAAATTCATATTAATGGGGCGAGTTCGTATTAAACTTCCGTCGAATTTCCGTGTAAATTTTGCTTGTCATAGACATTGCAACTTCAAAGAAATTATATGAATCATAACTGAAAAATATAGTTTAAAGTTTCTTGTGAGCAGAACGTTTGGCATTGATCATGTGAGATCATTTGATCATCATCTGCGCTCACATATTATTTCTTAAAGCTTGACATTTTACACACGCAATATCATTCTGTTTGCAAACTTTGAATTTGGCTCGAAATAATAATAATCATAGCAATAATAATAATAATGATAGGTGACCTTTGTTTATTGACGTATTTTCTTGTATTTGGCGAGGAATACAAACACCGTAAATTATACAATTATAACCCATCCTGTAGCCATAGATCCCAGTATTCAACCTTGCCTCTTTTGTGGATCACAGTTCATAGGATTAGAGTCACAGACAAATTAATTCTCATCATTCTGTCTTTTTATTTATAAGGACGAAAAAATAATTCACCAATCGATAATAACTTTTTAGTAATTTCATTCTTTATATTAACTTCATTTAGAACTCTGAAAATTTTTCTTTAGGGGTAAATAATATACTCATTGTCACTTTGTTTCCATCGCTCATCTGATAATTAACATAAAACAACAGACATTTAGAACAACACATGGTGAAAAATATTCTTGAATATATAATTCAACAGAACAGTAGACTGATGGTTTCATACTTAATAACATTGTAGTTTGTCAATTTTGGCGTGTTCTTAATCTAATTTATTAGCTCGTCCAGACAATCGTAACTTAGAAGCCGTCTGACGGTTTGTAAATCAGAAGGTGAACTCGTGGTAACGTATACGTTTACTTGGGACACACCAAAAAGCTATGCGGAGACGCAATGAGGAGAAGGCCTACATATCATCTCCCAGGTTGACAAATCGAACGAATGGGCCAAGTAAGCTAATGATTAGAAAAAGCGCGTTGGCTAAGGGGCGTGTTTAAGAATATGTAGTCAGACAAATAAAAGATAGAAATGCGACAAGCGAAATAAGAACACATGAATAAATGCCAAGAATACCTGACAAGTGGGAAAGTCATCTGAGCTCATACAAACAAGACAGTAGTGAGAACGAATGGTACATATAAATTGTTGGAATGCAAATGACTTGACGTAATTATTTGATCGAAAATATTTGACCAAACTAAATAAAAGCGACCGCGAAAATATGTCAAGGCTCCTATCAAGTGGCCATAAATTCTGCTTGTTCAAATTTTCAACGATAATTTATTATTAGTGACATTTTATTCATCAGACAATATTTTATTTCTTATTCCCGCGCCATCAGTTGATTGTAGCTGTAATCAAAAGTAGTAAAGCGATGAAAAACGTAAGTAAAAAATTCAACTCACATCCAAATCCGAAAGATTCCAATTTAATGTCCCGTTACCGGATGGAGTTGCGTTTGGCTGCAATATAGGCCTATGAAACAAAGAACACAGTTCATTGAAATGATTTGTCTTACTTAGAACAACAGTGAGGTAGAAAATTTAAAATATAGATAGACATATTTTTTTCCAAAGCATAATATCAAACGATTTTCCGCCGTAACATTTGAGTATCGAATAACATGTTATGCATATTGTTCAAAAAAATATATTGAAAATTTCCATTGTTTTTTTTGTAATTTCTACAGATACGTGTTTTACTGAAATGCTCCGGATTATCTCATTACCATCATAAGATAATTTCACTTGACTTTCAGTGATATCGAGACGCTTCGAAAATTGCTGACAATAATCTGCGAACTCACAGTTTAAACAAAAATGGATCACAAACTACGCTCAAGATGATGTCATAGTCCTCTTATGAGTTGAAATAACAACTGAGCATGTAGCTAGAGAAAGGGATCGTTTTCGGAATAATGATTATATGATATGAAACCAATTGTTATTTCCAAATGGTGAGCGTTTGATAGCAGCTATCGATTTCATTATATAAAACTGTTTAAGGAAACTGTTCCAATGGGCGACGACTTAAGATGTGAACTAACGTACACTGTAATCTATATGTCATTATTTCCACCGACGTTACACTATTTACAACTTATCATATTCACGTTCAATAAGAGTACCTACATTATGGTGTATTGGTAACTTGTTTTTAAATATAATGGTCATGATTCAGTGCATTGTTTTCAGAGTTCTGTCTCATCTTGTTGAAAAAGGTTTGAAATTAAAAGACGTGAGTTAAAGAAACATAAATGTTGGTCGCTGTTGTTTTACTAAATATTTCATGGTTCGAACTCTGATTTCGCTTTAAATCCAACTGATCAGCACTCATCCATCAACCAAAACTGACGAATTTTTTGTAATAATTCTGTTCGCTTGTTTAAGATGAATATTTCATCATTCGTTCATTGCACAACATCAAACAAACGTTTGCCTAATGTTATCTTCATTATTCATCTTACCACATTCCGTGGATTGTGAATGAATCAACTTGAGGCGGTAACGTCCACTGAACACAAGAAAAACACAACGATGTCAAGCGCTGATAACAAATTTCAATACATTTTTTACATTTCAAGATATGAATGACGCACCTTATTATTGAAATGTGTATCACAATTCATTACCACGACAATTGAGATTCTGAATTTGAGTGGCCGGAATATAATATGCTGAGAAACACGTTTACAGTTTGCTTATTCACAGAGGTCAATATGAGTAAACTAGAAATACGTCTTAAGAAGCGTCATACATGCTATATGTCTGGATCGGCATAAGTAGATTTCTCCGTAGCTGAAATCACGTATTGTGATAAAATTCAATCATGTAGTGCGATCAGTACTTCATAAGTCAGATAAAGCTGAAAACTGATTGTCAAGAAACTGGATTATACCAATTCACTACATGAATCGGTGACGAAGATAAATTATTTTGGTTACCATAAAAAATAACCATTACTTTAAGCAAATCACAGAACGTAGGAGGCCACGTTAGGCGTAACTGGTAATATTGCACGATGCTATTTGAAGGTCCAACAATCAGAACGGTGATAAATGCAAGCACCATCGAACACATGGGTCTAAAAAGGAGAAATGAAGAAAGAAGATGGCATCTTATCGAAATACCCAGTAAAGTCTACAATTGAAACGAATAGTTATACGATTATTCGAATCTTCGCAGATGCACAGTTGTTGGATATTGGGACATTTAAATTGACGTACTGTTCACAGTAACTAATAATATATTTTTGTAAATTTGAACGAATAATTTTTTTCAAACACCAGAATATGAATTACGTTAGGTATCAGTTTTACATATTCAATTGAAATAAGATATAATAAAATAATAAAAATTTATGAAACTTCCCAATGTAAAATCATATACAGTTTTACTTAACGAAAAAATGATAAGATTCAGAGACTTACAGTGTGTGCATTTTCAAACCAAAAACGTGATTTTTGATAAAACACAGTAAGTGAATTCAAAATGACTGCAAATATCATCAGTGTTATTTATATATATATTACCGGTTTATCGAATCACGTAGGTGTTTAAGGTCAGTGAATACTATCGCGTATTGCGCAATCACACAAATGGTCGATATTCATTATGAGTGAATGAATACAGTCATACAATAAATTGAAGATTTCATGATGAGGCTGTCGCCGTGTACGAAATTGCACGCTTGCACATACTCAGCCAGAATGTTTGGTACGGCAGTGTGAAACAAAATAACTAACATTACCATATTCACTCAGCAAAGTAACTGGATGTACGGAATCAAGGATTGCGTTGGAAAACGATATATTTCCAAAGTATTAGAAATATGTCAAGGACTATTCTGCTGAAAATCGTAACGTAATGTTTACAAATATGTGGTTTACTGCAAAATGAAAAATTCAAATATTTTTCGATTGCAGAAAACTTATTTCAAGTATTTTATGTAGGTGAAATCCTAGATAACCAGTCATTCGTTGCACAGATGTCGAAATTCTTTTCAGTAAAAATGATGTGCCATAACCCGACATCAATGAGTAATTCTTAATACTGTTAGAAACATTTTTCAGAAACAAGAAACAAATTGTAGCAAAGACTGTGATGAGAGCATGTTATTGTATATCTGAATATTTTACTGATTTGCCGAACTAGTAATGATTCAAATTAAAAGATAACGCATGATCTTTGCAATCTATGAATTCGAAACTAATAGAACGTAAAAGAAGATGTATTTCTGATTATGCAGTGAAACTAAGTTATTCAAAAAGTTCAGTGACATCATGTAACATATGAGAACAGTAGTGATTTAAGTATTCACAATAATTGCGTCTGATGTAGTGTAGGTTAGTGTGAATGATTTATTTACATTGAAATCAGGGTTAGCAACTTCGCAAATCTGCAGTGGTAAGTGAACTTTGCAATTTGGAAATTTACCACTTAGCTGTTGTTGTGAGGATGATGAAATCTGAGAAAACTGAAATATCATGCACACCATACAACTTATAGATGCTAACTAGTAGTTTGACCTCATGTATGAAGGTTGTTTGCTTCATTAAAACTCTGTTGCTATCACAGGCTAATATTCAACCTATTGTCAACCTTATTCTTAGTAGCGGTAATATCATGTTCGGTGTGAAAGTGTGAATGAGCATCGTTGTGTATCCTATTAGGTGTAAAATGTTACGTTGAAAAATAAACTGGCTTAGAAAGCTTCAGCGCGGATATTCTTTACTTAAATCAGGCATATAGTCAATTCTCGCGTGAATCGCTTTATTACGCAAACATTTTTTACTTATAAAGTGATAATGAATCACTCTATTCAGCTCATTCATAATTATTAGTAAAACGTACGTTTCAAAGCAATAATATTTCAATGTTCAAGTCATATGAAATAAGTTCCGTCTTCGTTGGTGCAGATCATAGTTAACGTTTGTATGAATTATACGCCTGTAGGCTAACACGTTGATTGATTTATTTTCACTCGTTTTATCTTTAATGTCATCAGTCACAAACTATGATGAATATATGAAGTTATAATTTATGTTTTCGTTATATTATTGATTGTGCTATGTGAAAAACCAGCAACAGAATTCTGCTGAATACGTTTCTTTGCTACACGTACCGGAAATAAGAATAGTAGACAATTTGGTATATTTTGTTTGAAAATACGAGTCTGTTTGCGTCATCAACAAGAAATGTTTGATTGATCTTTATTTTCAAGGGATGGTTTCATGAGTTGTTCACTTATTGTAACGTGAATTAGGATGGAACATGCCGACTGAAGCTCTCGTGATATAAGGTTTAACTTGGACGTACGTAAACGCAAGGTCCGATCAGTGTCTACAGGTTTTCACAGGTGATGAAATATTTATAATAAAGGAACGAAGAGGTAATTCATATATATATATATATATATATATATATATATATATATATATATATATATATATATATATATAAGAATCACCTCTTTGATTCTTTATCATAAATATTTCATCACCTGTGAAAACCTTGTTTCTGTAAACATTGTACGGACTCCTAGGAGTAGAGCGATGAATAACAAATGATTGTGATGTTTGCTGGAGGATGTGAATGCTGGCATTTCGAATTTGATGATACTGGAAGTAAAACAAAGCGGAATAAAAGCAGACATTTATATAATTCAAAGTCTATCTCTTTGTTTAACGTCAAATTCGGACTTTTTCGTCACACAGCGAGTGCCTGATTAAGTATGTTGCAAGTTGTTCTAGCATGACAGTGATGAATATTGTGAGGTATAACCTAAGTATTACACACGAAACAAACACATAATTTCACATCTTTTTTATCAGCGGATGTAAGTTTATTCGGTAGGCTTGAGAAATAAATAAACAAGTTGATCGTTAGCGAACTATATAATTCAGACACGACATATTATTTTCATCATGATGGTCAACAAGAAATAGTAAAGAACATTTCAATCATGAATTCTGAGGATCACGTTTGTGTAAATAACACTTGATGGCACCTGTCGAGTAAAACACATGTAAAAGATCCAAATCTGCTGCTTAATTCGATAAAATCTAACGTAAGAACAGTGCTTCGTCCGTATCTTTTTCTGACTTACCCACTGACTTAATAGAAACTTACCGCGAACTCTGACGAACAACACTTATCATATCCTACCTCACATGTTTCTGTCACCATGCCTGTCTCTCAATGCCTTTCCCCCTTTAACCATATCGCGCACAAATTGACTTACCCAAAACAATTAAGCCTATATTCTTACTTCCGGCCCTTCTTCAGAACACACAACATACAACCCTCAGACGCCCATTATGCATCTGTGAAACATTAGTATTCATCCAATTTAACACTAATGCTAATTTATTCCCGATCTCTTATCAATAAGATTAATCACTTACGCTATCTGTTTATCCTAAACAATCCTTCCATTGTCCTGATTACTGAAAGTTGGTTGTCCTCCGATGTCCTTGACTCATACCTCCTAATAGACTATTTCGCTGTGACCGAGGATCTTAACTGGTTGGTGGCTGCTTCATCTAAGTATCTAGAGACATCAAAGCACAAACGTTTTATGAAGTGTTTAATTCGATATGGCTTGACGTGCACACCTTTGAATGTAAAATACCGGTTGAATGCGCATATCGAGCTCTAAACACTCATCGATTGGTTGACGTTGCTATTGATGAGTCGTTTGACAGAGTTGCCTATATTAAATTCACCTGAAATATTGTTTGTGGTGATTTCAATCTCCCTTGAATCAACATTTCAGTCCACTGGGCTTTGATAGCCTACTTGATCTCCTAGACACAACTGGTTGACAACAACATGTGCACCTGCCTGCTAGAAATCACAACATTCTCGAATTGGTATTTTGTCACGATGTCACCCTAACATCCGTGGCTGTATGCGAAAAGTTTAACAACAGTGACCATAAAATTGTCCTCTGTATCCCTCCGTATTTCGCTAAGTGTGACAAATCTAAAATAGTAAACCGTTTTCAATACAGAGACTGTAAATATGCTGCGACAGTTTTCGGTTTCTTATTCAGCATTCTGACTGGACTGCGTTTTTTTCTTGTCTTGAACTTCCTGATGCATTACATATATTCCATGTCACCATTAAATCTGCCCTTAACACCACTAACCAACTAAAAACTTCTTTTAAAACAATTATCATCCTGTGCCAAATTCGCGTTATACTTGAAGGTGTGATGCATCATCATGAAGTGCGTAAGCAAATCGAAGAAAATAATGCTCTCGCTATAGCGTGTAGGTCCCAAAACGTCTATCGTTTGCTAAATAAACGCATCGAAAAGGACTCAGATCGCAAAATTTATTCTAAACTACAAGATGAACAGACTTATTATGACGCAGATGTTATTTGCTAGCTGCTTAGTACGTGGTTCTTCCACACTCTGAACGCATCTACTACCCCTGATGCTAAAATTAACTGTAGGAGTGTGCACAATCTTTGTACCGTCAAATTTGATCTTATCAATATTGAAGCTGCAAATAAAACCCTCAAACACAATGACAGATGTTGTGCGGATGAGGTACCTTCCATACTATTTGAAATGGCAGGACCGAAATTTCCAGCACATTTGCTTAAAATTTTCACCTTATCCCTTGAGTCTGGTACATACCTCGAGTCGTCGAAATTGACTCATATTTTCCCAGCACATATATCTGGACCGAAAGACTTAATCACAAACTACAGGCCGGTTAATATCACCCCAGTTATATCACGTATGATGAAGAAAGTGATAAAAATCAACTACCTGATCACTTACTCAGAGGAAGTCACATTGACCCCTCACAACATGGCTTCATTAGAACTAAGTCATGTAACACATGTTTGTTAAGTTTCTTTTAATGAGGTTGCCAGCATACGCAATCAAAAGCAACGAGTAATCGTGTTGTATTTTGACATCAAAAAGGTTTTCGATAAAGTACCTCAAAATCCCTTAATCAACAGACTTCAGTCTGTCGTGATTACTGACCACCTATAGCAATGGATTAGTTCGTTCCTGACAGATAGATGTCAGATCATGAAAATCAACTTAAACACATCTTCACCTCGAACAATTACCAGTTGAGTTAAGCAGGGCAGTGTTTTTGGGTCTACTGCATTTCATCAACTACATCAACAGCATATGCAATTGTTTCAACACTGGTAAAACCTACCTCTATGCGGATTACCTAAAAGTGATTTATCAAACTAGCAAATCTGACTTGGGAACCTTGTTGCACACAATCCAGCACGAACTCAATACTGTTGATGTCTGGTGCATGTAATGGAACCTTGAACTTATTACTGAGAAGTGTGGCTGGATGTGTTTTAGAGACACGTCTCTCAAATTAGATCTCATTCTCAACAGGAATGTATTGCTCAAACTCACAACCGTAACTAATCTTGGAGTGCATTATTCGCACAGCCTTAACTTCTCCAAACATATCTCCAAAACGTTTCCGGAATGAGAAGAATACTTGGTTTCATCTTTCGCAACTACCTTCATAGAGAATCCAGAACAATTCTCTACAAAACATTATATTTCCTGCTGAGCTATATAGTATATCTCACCCAATTCATTCTAAATGCTAATATCTTTTTTGAAAATCCTTACTATTTCTCCATAACTGTTAATTGTATAGCATTGTTGCCTAACCAATAGTTCATAAGTTGTAACAGCCAGACAAGTTTGTGGAAGGAACTTGCAGAAATAGTGTTTCGCAACAGGATTTGAGACAAAGACCACCAAGAAGAACACAAAATTTTCTTTTAAACATTTACCATGAGCGTAACAACACAAAAGGAGGGAGGATGGAGTTACTGACCAGCTAACATTGATGGTGTTGGCGATGACTTCGAACCATCCGTGTTTGTGGGGCAGAACATTTAGTTTGCTTTCGGCTCTTTAGATTGATGAGACGAGTAATTAGTAACACTGAGGTTGCTCTTATACGCTTGTTACTTTTGAGGTTCATGTTTCCAAAACTATGCTGAGGTTGCTATTCTGTCGAGACACCTGCAACATTCCTACGCAGGTGCTTACAGTATGACTTAGAAGTTGGCGTTCGATAATAATAATAATAAAACAGTAAGACAGTGAAAACGTTTATTCATCATTGTTTTCATTTTACAAACTCTACTCTTTCGATTTCAACATACAAAAATCTAGCTTCTTACTTCGACTTCACTTCTATCCACCTGATACTGCACAACTCTCCCTTATTTTTTGCTGTACTCCTTTCTCTGTGGGTTTCATTCTTATACTCCCACAAATTACTTAAATTTAAGTTTTCAGTATGAATTTTATCTTGACTTACTACTGTACTGACTATTTCAACATGACAGGTTAAGTAATGCATTGGTTATATATATACTCTAGCCACACTGCTGCCTTTTCTTCTCTCTCTTTTCTCCTTTTCAGAACCCAATTCGCGGTGGGAAATCCTAGGCAACTCAAGGAACATGCACCCTATGTACATGACTGTCTGGATCGCAGCTTTATTTAAGCGCGTTTCATTTGACCCTTCCCAACAAATTCACTTTTAATCTCGGAAAATCACTGAAAGAACCTATCGTGCTTCTCCTTTATTTGTACTCTACTATTGAGTGTGTTATACTGTTTCTGTCAGTGACTTGGTGTGAATATGGTATCAGAAAATGACTCTTATATTTAATTGAACTTCTATAACATTTACAGTAACTGTGTAAGCATTTGTGACAACTTGATCATGCCTGTAAACTGCCGTGACTCTTGTAACTTAGTTATTTGAGAACAAATATATTATTATTATTAATTTGTATGCAATCAGTGAAATATTTTATTTAAAATTATTTAGATTTGTACATTTCAGTCCGTACTATTGTTTATAAAATTTTCATGGAGCCGGAGGAGTTCATTTCTTCGTTTACCAAGTACCAGGAAATCTGTAATTTTACTGGTATTGTAGTATGCCGATTTACTGCGTGTTCTTAAGCTCGGTTTATAAATCAGAAGATGAACTCCAAGTATCTTATACGTTTATTTGAGGCACACCACAATAAAGATAGCAAAACAGCGAATTGGAGAAGGCTAAGAGCCAACTCTTTGGATTACAATGCAAGCGAATAAGCGAAGCGACGTG
This sequence comes from Schistosoma turkestanicum, assembly GCA_944470395.2. Classification (NCBI taxonomy): domain Eukaryota; kingdom Metazoa; phylum Platyhelminthes; class Trematoda; order Strigeidida; family Schistosomatidae; genus Schistosoma; species Schistosoma turkestanicum. The sequence goes on from CALYCR020003349.1 coordinate 10,733, forward strand.
GAGAAGGCTAGTGAGCCAACTCCAAGAGATAGAACATGACTAAGAATATATAGTCAGATAAAAATAAGATAGACATGACAAGTGGAATAGGTATGCACACACGTGAATAAAAGCGACGAATGATTGACAAGGTCAAAAGCAAACGATACAAATCATGTGAGTTCATGGGAATATCACGAGATTAACATTAAAGCGAAAAGTATGAATATGCGCGCAAGTGTAAATAATGTTCAACCATACCAGCGCATACGAACCACACAATAATAAAAGCCAATGGTGCATATAAGTTATTGTTTTACAAATGGTTTGGTTAAATAAATTAATCGAAAGGGCTTAACCAAGTTAAATGTGAGAGAACTGAAACATATGTAATCGAAAGGGCTTAACCAAGTTAGATGTGAGACAACTGAAATATATGTGGAGGCACTACAGTATAAATTTCTTGCAATAATGATATTCTGAATCCTAGAACATACTAGTTGACAGTTCTCTTGCCTGATATCAGTTAGATCACTGTTGATGAACTTAATGGTTGTTGGTTGTGTGTCCATCCAGTAATCTGTGCTTAAAAATCAGACAAAAAATCTATGATCTTATACACGAGAACACACAGTCTGAACCCTGTAGTGTTCACGTTTATACGTCCATCAATCCATTACGTTGCACAGGCCTTCAATCAATGACCCTGATAATTTTTCGTTTACATTTGTCAAGCCATTTAGCATCATAGAGTATATCTAAGAAGTGATGAACCATCCATATCAAATAAATTGAATTGTTTCAATATATCAATAGTAATTTTGTCGAAAGTGAGTTTCTTTATTTGTGTTGAGAACACATAAACGTTTCAAAAAATGATGGATAGCTGGTCAAATAAAAATGAGGCGTTTTTTTCAGATACACGATTCTTATTCGTTACGATAGAACAAATAATGTTAAGTCTAGGTGTTCTGCGTATTTTGTCTTGTCTTTAAAAACAATCTAACCCTATTCGTTGGACAGTCATTAAAAAGTATAATTTTAGTCGAATCCGACAGATTTATTACAAGCACGTATTCACTCCTAATGATGTTAAGAGAGAAGATGAAGAAGGCCGATGAAGAACAATAATATATATTAATGAATTTGAAATGTCTGACGAACACGAAATGTTATTATTTGAATGTGTGCTTCACAAATAAAGTTTGACTGAATTTCACGCTTCTACAGCCACACCTACTCAGTGTGTCCTTATTAAGGCGTGATTATTTATAAATTTGAACGGAGGACTCGTAAATATTGATCACAGAAATCGCGTCTGATTGTTTTACGCATCAGGTTAATGAAGCTAATAAATTCAGATTCAAAATAAATTGAACATATACTTCATGATTCTGACGGAACTAGTGGTGTATATACCAAGAGGTCGCACATGACCCCGAATGCCCATCTAGCAAAAACCTCCACGAGCAACGTTTGCTTTGAATTAGTAGGCTGTAAGAAACATACGAGCAGTCAAACCAAAACATGCCGCATAGGCTTGAAGTCTCTCACAAATAAGCTGAGCCAAGTTGATAGATGCAGGCTACCATCCCTGGGTCTGCGAAAGTGAAGGTTACTGATTGTTACAGATCTTGAACGACATGACGTGAAACCGATCGCACTGAAATGTACATCCATTCTGTCTATTCTCTGAAATTCGAATACTTGGGATCACTCATTAATCATATTTTTCTTATTTTAATGATATCTCACTGAATTGTATTTGTCGAATAATAGTTTCGACAACTCGTCTTCCACGTATCTGCAAATACTTCGACTATCTCTACCAACAATGTGTTTGAGCTGACAGTTGCGTCTGTGTACTAATGCGGTATCTTAACCTGAGCAAAATAACGTACGAACGGAGTTCAAGGTTGTAAATAACTGCTGCCAATTGACCGCCTCTCCACTTTTTGTTCTTTTTCTAGGTCTATAAGGCCTAAAATAGTAGTATATTATTATCTCTTTTTCAGATGAAGAGTTTTAATTTGTTTAGTTTGCTCAATGTGCACATCACTTTCTTTGAACAAAAAGGTATTGACTTGGTTTATTTTAATTGATTTCTATTTTTGCTGTAGTTTCGTTTGTTAGTAACAACAAAGAAATTTGTAGGTGAGTACATAAATTAGGGGTTGTCATACCGTATTATCACATCCACGCAACTTACAGTTTTATTCCAATATTGGTATTAGCAGCAGAAGTATAAGCAGTAATGGGGAAGATTAGGGTTTGAAGATATGATAACTGAAGTACAAATCAGCGGAAATGACTTGGTTTCAGCAGACAGGAGATAACGTTTCCTAATTTCGCAACCTTTGCATTAGCGATGAAGGATGATGAAGGGATGAAAAAACAGTTTGTTATGGAGATGATACAGATGTTAATAGATGTAAAAATGATATGTTTGTGACGAAAAAAATGAATCATAGAGACTCACGGGTAAAAAAGTTCAGAAAAGATGAACAAAAATGATCGTTTAACCAAACAGATAGAGAGATATATTGACGTCAAAGCACAAGATCGTCTATCTGACACAAATAAAGTTATAGAGAATTCGCTGCAGGAATAATAAGTTCCGTGAATAATAACATCGAAAATATAATCAAAATGTAAAGAAAAAACCAGATGCAAAATAAAATTTAAAGAAAAATAAAAAAACCGAAAGTGCAATCCGAAAAGTACGAGCGTGAAACCGACGCAAGTTCATGAAAATAAAACATCCAAATTCTAAATAAAAGGATTTCAAAACGAACGGACAGAACTACATCAGCCACCGAAAAATGATTTGACACAAAATCAAATACATACTACCAAGAATCTGATCGAATACAGCCTGTTGACATGAGATCAATTGATCATTATTCATCAATGTCAGACGTGCAATAACATCATTGATACCACGAAGTTTCTGTCATCAAAATAATCTATTTATTATCTGACACAATTCTGTCTTTAGTAGTTCATTCTGTGAATATTCGTTTCTGTGACGTCTATCGTCTATGAAACTGTATTCAAACTGTGTAGACGATGGATGGAAATTGATCGACCGTATGACCGAATGCTTGCATATTGATGTTGCTTTGTGTTGAGATTTTGGGTAGTGTTCGGTACTGAGTTGGCTGTAGTTTTCACACATCATTAGGTTTCCAGCTGATGGAAATTGACAGTGGGTAGTATCACATCGAAAGATTATAAAAAACAACAAAACATCAGTACTCCGAAACGGTCTGTCAGCACAGAAATCCCTGAAGCAAATTTCCAATTATAATGGTACAACTATCAACAGCTTAGTAGCAATCTGATATATACCTAGTGAAACAATGTCAAAATGAACCTCACCGTAAGAAGAAATCACAAAAGTCCACTTCAAAATAACAGAACGGAGAATAGAAAAGTTCACAGATTATTTGTCAATGTAAGTGTTGTGGAACGTATTACTGGTGGAAGCTTCAGTACACCACATCAGACGTTTTACCATTGCCGAGTGACCGGTTCTCTCACACCTGGTGAAACAGTTCACAGTATCATTCGAATTGATCTGTTCACATTCATGGTTATTCAATTATGAAATAAGCACGTGACACACAAGTTCAGTCACACATTGTAACAAGTAAATCAGTTAGGCAGTTATCGCGTTTTTATATACATCACAAACACTGCTGGAGTGTTATGAAGCTTCTTCCAATTTCTCAATGAACATTTTCGTTTGAAGTAATTTTTCGTATATCCATGTGCACATAACACAGAGAATTGGATCGGTAAGCACTCGCAAACCATTTCAAATATGCAAACCAGTATACAGTAAATTGTGCACAACCAAAATTCATGTAATCATAGTCAGTGTGCATATTCAATTTGAAATAATTCACAACACGAAGTATTGTGTTCACAGTTGTGTTAGTGGAGATTGATGATTTTGAGAATGGCACAAACATTCTCACAGATAGATTTACTTTTGTGACGATACAGAAAACTCGATGATCGAATGCTTGACCTACACTATACTCTCAGTGACTGCCTTCGATAAAGTGCGTGCGTACATACGTTCATCACATGTTTCCGACTACAATACATTCTGATTCGAAACAAATGGATTTCAATATGATCGGTCAGACGTGCTTCATGCAGCGGCCAATGATTTGGCTCAGATTGAACTACACGTTAACAAGAATCTGATCGAATACAGCCTGTTGACATGAGATCAATTGATCATTATTCATCAATGTCAGACGTGCAATAACATCATTGATACCACGAAGTTTCTGTCATCAAAATAATCTATTTATTATCTGACACAATTCTGTCTTTAGTAGTTCATTCTGTGAATATTCGTTTCTGTGACGTCTATCGTCTATGAAACTGTATTCAAACTGTGTAGACGATGGATGGAAATTGATCGACCGTATGACCGAATGCTTGCATATCGATGTTGCTTTGTGTTGAGATTTTGGGTAGTGTTCGGTACTGAGTTGGCTGTAGTTTTCACACATCATTAGGTTTCCAGCTGATGGAAATTGACAGTGGGTAGTATCACATCGAAAGATTATAAAAAACAACAAAACATCAGTACTCCGAAACGGTCTGTCAGCACAGAAATCCCTGAAGCAAATTTCCAATTATAATGGTACAACTATCAACAGCTTAGTAGCAATCTGATATATACCTAGTGAAACAATGTCAAAATGAACCTCACCGTAAGAAGAAATCACAAAAGTCCACTTCAAAATAACAGAACGGAGAATAGAAAAGTTCACAGATTATTTGTCAATGTAAGTGTTGTGGAACGTATTACTGGTGGAAGCTTCAGTACACCACATCAGACGTTTTACCATTGCCGAGTGACCGGTTCTCTCACACCTGGTGAAACAGCTCACAGTATAATTCGAATTGATCTGTTCACATTCATGGTTATTCAATAATCAAATAAGCACGTGACAGACCAGTTCATTCAAACTACGAAACAAGTAACTCAGGTAGGCAGTTAACGCGATTTTCTACACCTCACAAACACTGCTGGAGTGTTGTGAAGCTTCTTTGGATTTCTCAATCAACGTATTCGTTTGATGCAATCTGTCGTACATCCACGCGCACATAACACAGAGAATTGGATCGGTAAGCACTCGCAAACCATTTCAAATATGCAAACCAGTATACAGTAAATTGTGCACAACCAAAATTCATGTAATCATAGTCAGTGTGCATATTCAATTTGAAATAATTCACAACACGAAGTATTGTGTTCACAGTTGTGTTAGTGGAGATTGATGATTTTGAGAATGGCACAAACATTCTCACAGATAGATTTACTTTTGTGACGATACAGAAAACTCGATGATCGAATGCTTGACCTACACTATACTCTCAGTGACTGCCTTCGATAAAGTGCGTGCGTACATACGTTCATCACATGTTTCCGACTACAATACATTCTGATTCGAAACAAATGGATTTCAATATGATCGGTCAGACGTGCTTCATGCAGCGGCCAATGATTTGGCTCAGATTGAACTACACGTTAACAAGAATCTGATCGAATACAGCCTGTTGACATGAGATCAATTGATCATTATTCATCAATGTCAGACGTGCAATAACATCATTGATACCACGAAGTTTCTGTCATCAAAATAATCTATTTATTATCTGACACAATTCTGTCTTTAGTAGTTCATTCTGTGAATATTCGTTTCTGTGACGTCTATCGTCTATGAAACTGTATTCAAACTGTGTAGACGATGGATGGAAATTGATCGACCGTATGACCGAATGCTTGCATATTGATGTTGCTTTGTGTTGAGATTTTGGGTAGTGTTCGGTACTGAGTTGGCTGTAGTTTTCACACATCATTAGGTTTCCAGCTGATGGAAATTGACAGTGGGTAGTATCACATCGAAAGATTATAAAAAACAACAAAACATCAGTACTCCGAAACGGTCTGTCAGCACAGAAATCCCTGAAGCAAATTTCCAATTATAATGGTACAACTATCAACAGCTTAGTAGCAATCTGATATATACCTAGTGAAACAATGTCAAAATGAACCTCACCGTAAGAAGAAATCACAAAAGTCCACTTCAAAATAACAGAACGGAGAATAGAAAAGTTCACAGATTATTTGTCAATGTAAGTGTTGTGGAACGTATTACTGGTGGAAGCTTCAGTACACCACATCAGACGTTTTACCATTGCCGAGTGACCGGTTCTCTCACACCTGGTGAAACAGCTCACAGTATAATTCGAATTGATCTGTTCACATTCATGGTTATTCAATAATCAAATAAGCACTTGACAGACCAGTTCATTCAAACTACGAAACAAGTAACTCAGGTAGGCAGTTAACGCGATTTTCTACACCTCACAAACACTGCTGGAGTGTTGTGCAGCTTCTTTGGATTTCTCAATCAACGTATTCGTTTGATGCAATCTGTCGTACATCCACGCGCACATAACACAGAGAATTGGATCGGTAAGCACTCGCAAACCATTTCAAATATGCAAACCAGTATACAGTAAATTGTGCACAACCAAAATTCATGTAATCATAGTCAGTGTGCATATTCAATTTGAAATAATTCACAACACGAAGTATTGTGTTCACAGTTGTGTTAGTGGAGATTGATGATTTTGAGAATGGCACAAACATTCTCACAGATAGATTTACTTTTGTGACGATACAGAAAACTCGATGATCGAATGCTTGACCTACACTATACTCTCAGTGACTGCCTTCGATAAAGTGCGTGCGTACATACGTTCATCACATGTTTCCGACTACAATACATTCTGATTCGAAACAAATGGATTTCAATATGATCGGTCAGACGTGCTTCATGCAGCGGCCAATGATTTGGCTCAGATTGAACTACACGTTAACAAGAATCTGATCGAATACAGCCTGTTGACATGAGATCAATTGATCATTATTCATCAATGTCAGACGTGCAATAACATCATTGATACCACGAAGTTTCTGTCATCAAAATAATCTATTTATTATCTGACACAATTCTGTCTTTAGTAGTTCATTCTGTGAATATTCGTTTCTGTGACGTCTATCGTCTATGAAACTGTATTCAAACTGTGTAGACGATGGATGG